>APFE031076094.1:3521-23501 GCA_000404065.3 Pinus taeda | reverse complement strand
CTTTGGTCATTGATTGGTTTTAAACGATGACTAAAAATTTCATATATATGACTATTAGTAGCTAATTTACAGTATCTTATAACACGATCAACATTTTGGTCATATTTCTTTGGTCATTAATTGGTTTTCAGGTGATTATATAGTAATATATTGTGTTTTATATTAGGTCCTTAATTATGGAAATTAATGATTAAATCAATGACTAAATTAATGACCAATTTTATGATTAAACATAATACTAGATAGTAAAATTGAGAGAACCAATTAGTGACTAAGCTAAAAATGACTAAAATTTGGTCGCGTTATAAGATACTGTAAATTAGCTACTATTGGTCACCGACTGAAAAATGGTCGTTTATATGAAAATATTAGTCATTTTTTTAGTAATTAATTAGTCATTTTGTACTAGTGGACGTAGCATCCAACTTTGTGGTCTGGAACGCTAGGATCTTGTCCATTCTAGACATATATGGCATCAAGGACTTCACCTTGAAAATAATAGCGATCCCAGTTGACCCAGCTAAAAATGAGAAGTACGAAGAGGCAATGGCCAAGGTGAAGTGCGTCATCCTTGATGTGGTCAAGATCATGTGGTACCGCATATTGTTAATAAGAATACAACAAATGAGATGTGGGAGGCCCTGAAGAAATTATACCAGCATACTTCCATGCAGAGGAAGAAGTTACCTGAGAATCAATTGCAGTCATACCAGATGCAGAAGGGAGAGTAGATATATGTCTTCCTTGGTCGATTGAAGGAGATCCATGACCAACTAAATTCCATAGGGGCCATGTCGAATGAGGAATTTATGGTGAGGACCACATTGAATGCAGTCTTAGAGGATTGGGAGGTATTTATCCAGAGCATACTATGAAGGATGAGCCTTTCAGATTGGGAGGAACTATGGGCGACTCTTCACCAGGAAGAGATCAGACGGATGACCAAGGTGGGGAGTAGTGGTAAAGAGGTCAGAATCAAGAAGGAGGAAGAAAAGGATGTGACTCTAGCATCTGCGGGAAAGTAGGAGAAGTGGAAGAAGAGGGACCTCTCCAAGGTCAAGTGCTTCCATTGTGGGGAACTCAGTGATTTTGTGAACTAGTGTCCGAGGAAGAAGAGCAAGGGATAGTCTTCTGAGACCAAGGTAGCACCAACGAGGGTGCAAAAAAAATTCAAGGAGGATGATGATTTTGCCATGAGTGCTCATGTGCCACTTGAGAAGAAGTGGGGAGACATCGAGCTGTAATCAGGAGGACTACAGGCGATAAGGGGTAGGATCCTTAAGGTACCCAACCTCTTGGATTAGAACTTTGCTATGGGAGGCCTGAAGAGGAGTAGTAGGACTAGCGGATATCGGTAGAGACAGATGCAGATGGAGCGATAGAGAGTGCTATAGTGCAGGAGTCCCCAGGCAACACGAGGCTAGAAGGCAACAACAGTGCGAGAGGCACGAGAGTGTTTCACTAGTGCAGGATGGCATAGAGAGGTGTGCAACGATGCAAGATGCAGGGAGTTGTTGTAGCAACGCAAAGGCCAATAGAGGGAGAAATTTTTAGCAACGGAGAGAGCTTCAACATTGAGAGTGTCTCTAGCCTCACAGGGATGTTAGAAGTTGGGTGGGTCAGTTACTTACTTCTCAGCAACTGAGTTGCATTGCAGTAGCACGATGCAGCATGAGGAGAAGGGGAGGCAGTGTAGATGCATTGCTAGAAGGATGGACCAGCAACATCACAGACGCAACAGGAGCTGCCATACAGATGTAGCAGTGGCAGTGGCAGGGCCATGGGTATTAGTACAGGATGCAGCAGTGCAGAGGATGTTGGGTGGGGAGGCCTAGCATCAGCATAGGAACCGATGCTGGATGATCAGGGTGATTCTCAGTGAGGAGTATTACTAGAGCACAATCCTTGCTAATAGATATTGTTGATTTGGGGTAGCATCATATGTGCTCTAGCCATGAAAATTAGTGGAGGTGATAAGGCACATGAGATCTCCAAGACCCAGAAATGGTTTGGACATATTATACCCGGTTTGGAAGATATTTAAAAAATTAATATTTTTTAATGGAGTTCCTAAGTCTAAACTTAGGGAAAATAAAATATTAATGGGTATTAATATAAAACTGGGTTAGAAGGGTCCAAAAGAATTAAGCCAAGTCTAATCTTAGTTGTTGATGAAAGATTTAATCTCGGTCATTGATGGACCAATGAGAAAAGTATAAGAGGAGCCTTGAGGGTCAGTTGGAGAACACACCAGAGTGATTAGTCATTCTATTCTCTAGAGCAAGGTTTTCTAAGAGAGATAGAATCAATGATCAACAGCGAGGGGTAGTGAATACATAGCAAAGAGGCAGAGTTGCTACCAGAGAGATAGCACAGAAACCGAAGAGGTTGATGTAGAGGGATGTTGAGGCTACGCGGAGGTAGCCAAGAGCTGCACAGAGTGAGGAGAGGCCACTATGTGAGGCACAGAGGGTCTAGGGTCTAACGTAGAAGCTCCAGAAGCTAACGCAGTCCTTATCAAAGTGACACAAAGAAGTGGAAGATGTGATTGTTGGTGTGGGATTGTTCATTTGGTGATTTATCAACCAGAATATTTGTCTCCAAGGGGAGGTACTACCGTTGAGGGAATTCTCTGTTGGGTGAGCCATTTCTGACACCTTGGTTGTATTCTAAAAAAATACATAATAATAAAACCCTATAGATAGTTTCACCGGCCTTCCTACATTGGGTTTTCCGGGGACATTAGTCCAAATATAACGGTGTCACTTGTGTGCGTGTTTACTTTCAGTTGATGATATATAGATGTTGATATTGTACTTGTGTTTATTTTCAATATTTACATGGTAAATAACTTGTTAAGTAATTGAACAAGTAGGAAGAAATAAACCAAATAATACAGGAAGAATTTCTAACGGGTTAAACTTAGAAATTCCAACATATTGATCAGCTTCTTTTCAACTAAATATACTCTAAGAGTACAAAAGTGAAAAATTAGTAGAGTATGCTTCAATCTCTAAGAAACTCATGATCTTGTTCCAATTATTTCATCAAAACATTCACAAAAGTGCAAGCCTTTACAAAGTGTTTTTGATAAAATTCTAGACCCCTCTCTAAATGCATAAGAGAGGTTTAAATAATACAATATATGTATCAAAACTAGATTATTACATAAAAAGCCGAGGAGGTTTAAAAAAACCTTCCTTAGAATAAGTAAAATAAAATTAAAATAGAAATAAAAATGCTGACGAGCTTCTTCAAATTGAATGGTCATATTCAACCATTCGGTCCTTGAGTTTGCATATGTCTATCATTAGTTTCACCTAGGGTGGCTAGCCAATTCTAGATCTTAATTTTCCTATGAATATATCATCAGAGAGAGGTAGCACCATATTTTGTGTGGAATTTGTTAGACAACACAGAGTCATCCAATGACTATGTGATTTTACTAGAAACTGCCACTAGGTTTCCCAGTCAAGCTTAGACAGTTGTTTGATTACCTCTACATTTGTTTGGGCAGTCTCTTTCCACTATTTTTCTAACTGTTTGATGTCTGGGAGAGCTTATAGCCCGCATTATTTGATAATATTGGCATTGTGGAGGTTTTCAATGACAACCTCAATGATATTATTTGTTGTACTAGCTACTCTTGTTGCTACCCTTTATGCTTTCTTTAACTGTATGTTCCAATCTACGAATAAAATATCCTTGTGGGACTCCTCGATCTTTGGAAGATTTTTCTTTTTACCTTCTTGAGATTCTTACCAAGAAATAAACTCTGAAATCCTCTTATTTATCTCTTCCTATTCCAATCTCTGATCCACCACTTGATTGGTTAATTTATCACTTGTTTCACAATAGGGATTGATTAATGAGATTTTTTGGTAGACTATTTCTTGTTCCTATGACAACAGAGAGTTTAATTTGAGTGCCTCTTTAATGAATTATTTTGTTTGAGGGTGGCCTTTGAGTTTATTCATTACAAGCTGCATTTGATGAATCTATGAGTCATTCTCTACGATGTCTGTTTGATGTTGCAATATAATTTTCTCAAAATCATTTTGAAGTCATGCCATTTGTATTTGTGCTTGCCTAGTAGTGCTCTGTCTCTCTTGTTCAAGTTTTTGCTCTAACAACTGGACTCTTTCTTCTTTTTCTTTAAGCAAAAGTCAAACTTTGGCTTCCTTATCAATTGTTGTAATTGCATAGGCACCTGCAAATTGTGATAGCTTTGTAAGATTTTTTGATGGATCAATGGGGGTATCTTTCCATACTACCTCCATTAATTCACTTCCAAGAGTTGTTGTTGTTGATAGATCTAATTTCCTTTTCTTCCTTTTCCTCTTTACTATAGTGTTATGTGTTAGGTTGTAGAATATGTCTAGTGGGGGTATTTCGTCAACCTTTAAAACAATTTCTGAAGTTGGGTGTGCCAAGATGATTTCTATATCTGGGGTAGTTATAATTCCTTGTATTATTGTTTTTGAGTTTATAATGTGTTGATTATGTTGTGGATTCTGAAATCCAGATGTCCCTTCAAGACTGGACTCTCTTTGGATATTTTATTAAATTTCTCCCATTCTTGATCTAGATCAATGACTATGATCTTTTCTGTTTGAACCTATGTGGAGCTAGCCTCCATGTGCTCCTCAGTTCAGGCCTTTTGAACCATTTCTTCATCATTTTTCTCTGTGTCCTATTTAGGTTTTTCCTCGGGGCTTCCTTCCTTATTTTCTTATTGGTGTTCAGAGTCTTCTAAACCTTGAACTAACTTCTCTTGAGATTCCTCAATAAAATTGTTCTTCGAACTTTCTTCTAGGCTTATGCTAGGAGTAGGTTCTCTTATTCCTTCAATCTGTGTTAGGTCCAAAGGGACCTTTTCCAGTCTTTTATTTCTATATATGTGGAAGCGGTTGAGGTTTGTTGGGTCTAATTTTATTGATGCTAAATGTAAAACTTGTGAAAATGTCTCACTTTTCTCAAATATATCATCAAACTCATCATCCTCATGAATAAATTGTCTGATTTTCACCAAGGCAGAGAAATTCTTGGCGACCTTGTTAGGGTCATACTGTCTGTCTAGCATGGTAGCCAGATTTAGAGATGTGATGTTCAGTATCTCTTTTGTTGCATGCCCGATATCATGTAATGCAAAAGCACCACATTAAAATGGGAAGGTTAGCAAGATGGATTTATTTTGTTCTTTGAGGGTTTTGGTTATACCATCCCCCACTGTTTGATAGGCAATCTCTCTTGCCATCAATTTACCAGGAACATAAGATGGAAGAACATGCGGAGCTGTAATACTCCCAAAAATTCCGATATAAGTAAACAATTCCTCTTCAAACCATCTTTCCATTGACAAGATGTATGTCTTTGCTTCTTCTGATAGCCTGGGGGATTTCTTATAAAAAATGGTCTGGTAAATTTGAAACATAACATCATGACAAATTTTATAAAAATGGGAGCTAAAATACGATTCCCACAAAACTTTATGATAAACATGGATGGGAGTAGGATCCTTTAAAGTCCATTTCCAGACCATATTTTTAAAATGTGAACAAAAACATATAGCATCCATGACATAAGAACTCATGTAAAAGGGAGGGATAACCCGAGTGGAGATAATTATATTGCTCCTGTAATCTCTAATGGCCATAACCAAATTATCCAACAAATTATTACTCTAGTTCATGATTATAACATTAAAAACTGCATCAATCAATGGAACCCATTCAATAGAAAACTTGGTGGTATAAACTTTTCCAAATAACCTACACAACATTGCGGCTACAAAATTATGCGGGGTTAACAAAGGTGCAATTGGGTACATACCAGTTTTCTCCCGCCTGAACTTGTTGGAGCCAGACCTCCAATTCTGCATAACATCCATCGGGTCCTCATTTTCTTTAGAAAAGTTCTCAATAAAGGCTTTATCATAGATCTTCTATGGCTCTGGAAAATGGTACAATTGGCATAAATTGTCTAGTTTGAATGACCCCATGACTTCATGCATATAATTTCTAAATGGTCTATATGAAATATCCACGTTATCATTAATCCATCTTACCATATCCGTGTATGGTAGGATTTTTGGCCTTGCAACTATCTTGTGCAAGAAATAACATGCTGCTTCGAAATAGAAAGCATAGGAACTTTCCTCAGCATCTGTTATTGCTTTCGTTTCCAAGACATTTAGGTTTTCTTCCTCCAGTAAATTATACATTGCCTCCCATGTTGTAGTCCTGCTATCCTTATTGCATGTGGTATTAGAGAAGAGTGGAAGCATGTCTGAATCCTCAAACGTTGTAACTTCAGCAATCATTTTTCCTTTTTTAACCATTTTTGCGAGCGATGTCTTCTTCGGAATTTCCCTGAAATTTGGGCAATGGAGAAAAGAGGATAAAAATGCAGAGAGAAAATTCAAGCAGATACACAATAGCATAGTCAATTTTGAAACAACATAAGGATGAAGCTTTTATTTCAAACACAGATAAAAATTATATCTATCTTCTCGATCAATTAAAAGAATAAATGCAATTAAACCTCATTAACTATGCATTAAGGGCTATGTGTGATTTCCTTATGACTTATCAAAAAATCACATCACAAATTTCTAAATGAAATTTCAAATTGGTGTATGTTATGAGCAATGTCGATCATGAAATTGCAATGAATCGGAATACCACAATATCGTAATATCGTAGAATTGCATTATCGCAAAATTGGATTATCACAATCGCAATATCACAATATCGCAGAACCGCAAAATCGTAATATCACAAAATCGCATTATCGCATTATCGAAAATCACAATATCATTGTGTTCATGAATAGAGCAATTCAAAGTTTCCTTGGTGTTTTGCGATTTGTGATGAGTGGCATCCCTTTTACTTTTTCGAGCGCGTTTCCTTTATGCGAAGGATTATTCCATTAAAATAGATATTTACGATATGTTGGACTTGATTTAAGTTTATAATAGTTTTAATATTCCATCGGGTCCAGACCACATCGCATTGCACATTTTCTTATGGTTTGCATGCTTGCGCCCTTATAAAAGTCACGACATGATTACAAAAAATATTTTAAGGAATATCTTATGCCTTAAGTTTTATAAAAAGTTAAATGCTACCTTGGTATTTTACGGGGGTTTCTTTTATCACATTTCGTGGATTCTACCTCACAACTAACCTTTGTTATTTTGGATCCTGCGATTTGCAATAAAGCGAGAATGCCTCGTCACAAAATGACTTGGTTTGATATTTTAAGTATCCAAGGTTTTATTCTAAATGGTTTCAAAAGGCAAGCTCTTATTTGCTACTTTTTTGGAAAAACAATTAAAGGGTCCCCATTTATTAATACAATACTAACTATTTATATAACAAATGGGGGGGGGGGTTGTTGAACAGTACAACATATACACAAATCAAAAGATGATATTTATTTCTGTAGTTATGTCATTTTAATTAAATTCATTAATTAGAAAGAATGACATATGAACAAGTGTCATATAAAATTAGTTATGGTATTCAAAGCATGATATTGTAACAAAGCCTCACAGGTTAAGAATCTTGTTACATGCCTTTTTTAGAGTATATATTTTATTTACTATTTGAATTATTATTATTATATTATTATGTTAAAGTTAATTTTTTTATTTCTTAGTAATTTTTGATTGATGATAAATAAACAAAGAAAGCTTACTATTTATATATATATATATAAATATATATATATATATATATATATATAATATATATGATCCCTCAGAGGGATCAAATATATAAGATCCCTAGAGAAACTTGAGGAATTGTTTGCACCAAGAGAGATATGATCCCTATGCACTCTTGATATAGAGAGGGTTAAGATGGATTTGTATAATATGATCCATCACATGCTTATTCATTGTGATAACATGAAGCATCGCAGATCTTGGTAGATCCACAACATAATGGTTGATAACCCTTGGCACCTATAGGTGGTGGAAGTAGAGGTGGAGTTAAGACCATCTATCCGGTGTATAAACGTGTGTCCTTGGCTTCTTAGGGAGCCTAAGTTTGATGTTTACAAGTTCACAGTGTCGAGAATGCAAGAGATATACCTAGTTGTTGCCTATCTCTGTTTGAGGTTGGCATAAAATGTTTGGTATGTTATAAGTATATCCTTGTATCCTAGGTTGGGGGCTTCTACTTGTGATAAGCCTTATGCCTAGAGGGGAAAGGAAACACTGGTTAAATTAGCGGTTTCTGTGACTGGTAATATTGGCCTTCTCGACTATGTAGTGTTGATTTCTATATTCTTTGGCAACATCCTTTCTCGCATGGGCATGTTTAATGGTTTTTGGTTTTTTCTCATGACATTTCCTCTACATGTTAATAATTGGGTTCTTCTTTTTAAGCTTGAATTGTTTTGGCAAGCCCTATGGAGAGTAAGGTTTCTGGTAAATGATCAGGGCTTAGTCTATGGACTTAGGGCTCAGGGGTGCATGGGGGACACCGTTATTATTCTGTTGTTACCTCCCACTTCTAGAGGGTTACTGTTTATGTATGTTTGTTGGCTCGAGTGGGGGAATTCTGAAGGGATACAATGTCGTATTGTGTTTCATTTGTTTTTACGGTCATACATTAAGTTAATGCTTGTCTTTCGTGTGGTCCTCTGTAAGAATCATATTCCAAGTTTGCCTACGCTGTATCCACTTCCTGCCTCTATATAGTGGGTTGGTTTATAAGCGTAGGATAGTGGGAGAAGGGTGAAGAAAGGGGGCCCTGCCTTGGAATATATGGTGAAGTCTCAGCCTCGTGGTGGAGCCTCAGCTGAGGTGGAAGGGGCCGCAGACACTAGGAAGGAAAGGGTAAAGAAGCTAGTTCGTCTTCCAGTCAGAATGTGCAACAGAGGACTGCACGACAGGGGACTGCGTGACAGAGGACTATGAGATAGATGGGTCAGAAAATGAACTCTAAAACTATTGAGGCCACTGTTCAATTATATTGCGAAGGGACCTCGGCGCAGGTGAAACAATTGATCATGATTTTGGAGGCAGAGTTGAATTTTGCGAGAAGTATACACAGAAAGTATAGAGAAAAGCGGATGATTTTTATTAATAAAACTTATGTGAGTAAAATATAATAAAAATATAAATTCCTATGAAGAACGATTGACCAGATCATATTCTAAACAGTTGCAATGCAAAAAATCATATGCAGAAGTCTAGGAAAGAAAAATAAATTGGATGTGACAACCTTTAAAACACCTTAATATGCTTTGATATACAGGTAGACAACCTATTTCTCTAAAAAATAAATGGCTATTAGCACTGGATGGATAAAAACTAGACCTTCGAAAAACAAGTAAAATGATAGAAAATCAAGTTACTTAAAATAATGTGTCCAAGGGGTGAGTCGAGTTGCTCATTATACGATATATTCCTTTTGAAAATTATCTATTGCCACTTACTGGTTTTGCTTCTTATAACTCAAAGAATATTAAAATTAGAAAGAATGAATAACAAATTAAAGCTAGTGCATACCTCTCCTCTCGTTACAATACTTTTGTCTCCTCCTTCATAGCCCCCTCCCTTTTTATGCCTCCATAAAATGGTTAGGCAATTAAGCAACTTGGATAATTAATTATAATATATTTTCTAATTAAATTTTAATTAGAAATAAGGGGCAAGCATTCTACAGAAAAAATTGAATAAAATTAAATTTCTAAATTATTATATTTCAGTTTCTGAGTAAGTGAGAGCCTCCTTGTTTAATAAAAGTAAATCATTTAATATGAAATTCAAACACAATAATACATTTATTAAAAATGGCATGTACCACATATATACATAAATAAATAAATTAACTAATGTTAAATAGACATGATCTTTGTGCCTCCAAGAAAATTGTGTCTGGCTGGTGAAACAAATTGTATATGCATGGTGAAACAAATATCATCAAACAACTATATATAACCATAAATTATTACATATCTGGAAGCTGCGTAATTAGTTAGTGGGAGAAATATCTTGAAGCCACAAATTTCTTCCATCAAAGAGCATTCCACGCATTGACTCGAAATTTGTTCAATTGAAAAGTCTTTCTCGTGAAATCGACTTTAGTGGACCAAAGAAACCGCGTGTATACACTTTTGTTGAGTGTGTTAGAGGGGCTCGAAAGATTGCACTCATTGGCTTGTGGGGCCCGAAATTGAAAGGCCTTTCTCTTGAAATGTTGCGTACATTTCGTGAATGAAGATGAGTGGGGAATAGTGACCAAGAAATCGCAATCGATTTCAGTGGAGCCAAGAAATCTCACCTATAGAATATATGGGTGGGATTATTCGTAAATTGATTTTAAAAGTTTGGAAAATTTATTTTAGTGGAGAGAAAAAAATATGTATCAATATATAGGTAAAAATATTTGCAAATTGATTCTAAATATTAAAAGTCTAGAAACTGGAAATAGTAGAGACAATATTTATTTTTTTGTAATGTTGCATAAATTCCATGAATGAATACATATACGATGCAAAATCAAATTCCAAAGTTGGAGAGGTGCTTTTCAAAATTCTGCCCAGAAAGTGAAAGATGAAGAGATAGATTTGCGAAATCGAAATTCTATTGACTTGACTTGGGAAATTGATAGGCTATTCCATTATTCCAAATTTTTGCAGACCTGTCATATTCTTCTTCCCCATTTTCCACCTGCCACCTTCCACCTTTTCTTTTACTTCATCAACAACTTACCACCCAGTACGTTTTTAATAAAATTTACCAACAATTTTGATATTTTGGTAACGAGTTACTGTTTTCTCCACATATATATCTCAACCTGGGAAAACTTATATTTGACTGTTATTGCCGAAGACTTTTTGGAGGTTAAGTTTAACTTATTTATTAATATCTATCCCAACAAAAAAAATTAAAATAAAATAATTATAATTAAAGTTGTTTTAAATAATTTATTTCTGGTGATTGTAAAAAAAACGGATATTATTTTATATTTTATTATTAACTCACTCTCTCGCTCTCACTCACCACTGTTTATAGGAATTATATATGAGAAATAATTTTCATTTTTTATAATTAATATTTTAGAAATTTTCCATATCAAAATGATTATCGTCTGATTTAATCTTTAATTTCAAAATGAATTTAATGAAAAATACCATCAGACTTCCCAGTAAAAAACATAAAAATATGTTTTACAGTAAATATGGATTTATGTTTTAAAAAAATCTTATTAAAAGGAATGAGAAATTCTTCTATAATATGATTATTTACGATCAGAGCACATAGACATTCCATGAACGAATACGTATACGTTGCAAAATCAAATTGGAAAGGGTGTGCGTTGGAAAGTTGAGAAGAGGTGCCTTTCAAATGTCCGCCCGGAAAATGAAAGACGGAAGGATGGATTTGGCAAATTGAGCAGAGTGGACAAAAGGCATCTGCCGTGAAGAGTGGACAAAACTCAAATTCCAAACGCTGTGCATTGGAGAGTTGAGAAGAGGTGCGAATTATTTTGGGAAATTGAAAGGCTTGTCAATTATTTTTGTCGACGTGCCCTATTCTGCTTTATTTTCTTCCGATTTTTTTGGAGGGGTAAAATGGCCACCAGCCATGACTCTTTCAAATGTCTTATTTTAGCTATCATGATCTATTTTAATAAAGAGATATGATCATCTCTTTCCTGCGAATTAAATAAATAAACTTTATAATTGTGAACAGCAGCGAGCGTGGATGCGTATTTCAAGTGATTGTGATGACCACAGATGTTGATGCAACATTGCAGTTTTGTCAAACTCCGTCGTTCGTCACACGTTGAGTTGTAGAGACAAAACGGGTAAAACTAAAAATGGAGGAAATTTGCTGTTAGGTCCTATTCCAGTAGAGTTGGGCCAGCTGCAGAATCTACAGTCCCTTTTTCTTGATGACAATGATTTCTCTGGAAGGATACCACGAGAGTTGGGTAACTTGACACAACTTACTCACCTATCCATATCCCATGATAATATGCTGGGTTCTATTCCTTGTGAGATATTCTCTCTTCCCCTCCAAAGTCTTTATCTTTATCAGAACTTCAGCATCCCTGAAGCCATTGTTAATTTGACATCCTTGAGTGAGTTATACATATATGAAAATAGTTTCACTAAAGTACCTAGAGGCATTTCCAGTTTACCTAAGTTGACCAATTTAGCTCTTTCATCTTTTTATGGAAATAACTTTTCTATCAACATACTTAAAGTCATTGCCAATTTGACCACATTGACTTACTTAGACCTTTCTGGAAATGGTCTTAGTGATGACATATTTAGAACCATTTCCAAGTTGACCACAGTGACTTACTTAGACCTTTCCTCAAACATCCTCACTAATAATATATTTGTAGCCATTTCCAATTTGACTCAATTGACCACTCTTCATCTTGATGGAAACAATTTCATTGGTAGTATCCCTATAACCCTTTCCAATTTGACTCGATTGACCTCTTTAGATCTTTCTTTTAACAATTTCACTGGTAGCATCCCTGTAGCCCTTGGCAGTTTGACTCAGTTGACCTCCCTAGCTCTTTCTGGAAACAACCTCAATGGTACCATTCCTATATCCCTTGCCAAATTGACTCAATTGATCATCCTAGATCTTTCTGAAAACAAGCTCACTGGTAGCATCCCTGTAGCCCTTGGCAATTTGACTCAATTGGCCAACCTAAATCTTTCTGAAAACAAGCTCACTGGTAGCATCCCTGTAGCCCTTGCCAAATTGACTCAATTGACGGAGCTATTTCTTTCTACAAACGAGCTCACTGGTAGCATCCCTGTAGCCCTTGCCAATTTGACTCAATTGACCTACCTATATCTTTTTGAAAACAAGCTGAGTGGTACCATCCCTGTAACACTTTCCAATTTGACTCGATTGACCTATTTAGATCTTTCTTTTAACAATTTCACTGGTAGCATCCCTATAGCCCTTGGCAGTTTGACTCAATTGACCTACCTAGATCTTTCTGGAAACAAGCTCAGTGGTACCATTCCTGTAGCCCTTGGCAATTTGACTCGATTGACCTCTTTAAATCTTTTTGAAAACAAGATCACTGGTACCATTCCTATATCTCTTGCCAAATTGACTCAATTGACCGACCTAGATCTTTATAAAAACAAGCTCAGTGGTACCATTCCTATATCCCTTGCCAAATTGACTCAATTGACCTACCTAGATCTTTCTAGTAACAACCTCACTGGTGGCATCCCTGTAGCCCTTGGCAATTTGACTCACTTGACCTCCCTACGTCTTTTTGGAAACAACCTCAATGGTACCATTCCTATATCCCTTGCCAAATTGACTCAATTGACCAGCCTAGATCTTTCTTTTAACGAGCTCACTGGTGGCATCCCTGTAGCCATTGGCAATTTGACTCACTTGACCTCCCTACGTCTTTTTGGAAACAACCTCAATGGTACCATTCCTATATCCCTTTCCAAATTGACTCAATTGACCAACCTAGATCTTTATTATAACGAGTTCACTGGTGGCATACCTATAGCCATTGGCAATTTGACTCACTTGACCTCCCTAGCTCTTTCTGGAAACAACCTCAATGGTACCATTCCTATATCCCTTGCCAATTTGACTCAATTGACCTACCTAGAACTTTCTGAAAACAACCTCACTGGTAGCATCCCTGAAGCTATTACCAATTTAAGGAACCTTGAAATGCTCGGTCTTTCAAACAACAATCTTACAGGGGCAATTCCAAGAGCCATAGGAAAGCTTCATTCATTACAAGGCTTATATTTGTATTCAAACAAGTTAAATGGGTTAATCCCATATACCATAGGTCACTTAAAGGCTCTTGAGTACCTTTATTTATATAACAACAGCTTTTCGGGGAGTATTCCAAATAGTATTAATGATTTGAATTCACTTGCAAAGTTAGATCTATCAGAAAACAACTTGAAGGGGTCAATTCCTAATGGCTTTGGAAATTGCACTAATATGCAAGTCTTCTCTGCTCATTCTAACAACTTATTTGGGGTACTTCCCACATCTTTGGCCAATTGTACCCATCTTCAACAACTAGATTTAAGGAGAAATGGATTGACAGGGGAACTCCCTCTGTACTTGACATTTTTTCATGACTTGAAAGTTTTAAGCCTTGGTTATAATAATTTGCATGGTTGTATTCCTCAACACATCACAAATCTCACCAAATTGCATGTGTTGGATTTGTCCAACAACAGATTCAATGGAAGCATACCAAATCATCTTGAGAGACTCTCCAAATTTTCAAATGTGTCAATTGAGGATGATAGATCATATGAAGAAATAGAAATTGATATGAAAGGGTTTGAATATGATTTGTCATATCTCTTGCCTACAAATACTATATTTGATTTGTCTTGTAATAATCTTACAGGAGAAATCCCTGTAAGAATTGGTAGTATGAACCACTTGCGGTTGTTGAATTTATCCTGGAATCAATTGGAAGGCAGCATACCCGCAACTCTCAGTAAGATATCTACTTTGGAGCAACTGGATTTCTCACATAATAATTTGAGTGGACCAATCCCTCAAGATCTCTCTGAGTTACATGAGTTGGCTGTTCTAGATGTTTCTTCAAACAAGCTTTGTGGGAAAATCCCAACAGGGACACAATTTTCTACTTTCAATGAAACTTCCTTTCAAAATAATACGTGCTTATGGGGTTGTCCTTTAGATTCATGTAATGAAAATGAAAGACATGAAAGAAAGGGTGATAATGCTATTAACAATAGTAGTGTAACAGTGGGATGGCTAAGTCAACTCAATGAAAATATATCATTGATAGCATTGGTTATAGGAATGGGGATTGGATTTGGGGGAGTGGTTAGTATCTTTGTGTTATGTAAAAGAGCTAATCATTGGATTATGTCCCCAAACATGCCACGCCCCTTTTTTGGGGTATATCGATTCCCTACTTAGGAATGGGTTTACTAGCCCAAAGATTTCACTTTATTGTACAAGGAAATAAAGTATATATTGAAGTTCATTATATATAAATATATATATCATGGTTTAAAATCTATAGTGCAATACATAGAATATTTTATATCAACATAAATGTAGCATAACTCTGCATTTGCTATGTTTTCATTGTTAAAATGATAAGTGTAGTTACTTGTTTTCTTTTAGTTAATGGTATGCATTAATACAATATTATCATTTGAGTTAACAAGAGCATTATACAACCTAGTTAACATGAACATCTATGTTAACTAATTTATTCTAATATGAACTTCATAATTTTTTTAAAGTGGAGGATGAAGTAATATTGATATATATTTAAAGATATATTGAAAAACAAAAAAATATAATGTGGATGATGTGGTTTATAAATATAATATTGCAATACTCATGTTAATTAAAATATTTCAATGTCAATTATGTACATAACAATACAAATATATAAATTAAATGACAGGCAAATACGAATAGACATCAATTCATTATGCCAAGAAGGGCCCAATATGAGGGTGATGTGTGATTTTTTCTATGTTCAATGTGGAGTTGACACATATTCCTCTTAAAATAAACAACATGTTATCTAAATAGAAAAGCAATGAATATGCATGTTTAGCCAATTTTAAGTAAAAGCCTTATAAAACATCAATAATCCCAACCCTACTATGCCCAATCATGTGGTAAAAATATTTCACGCACTTTTAGTCCTAAATAAAATATTTGGATGTCCACATGCCATAATATAATTTTGTATCAACTTTAAAAAGAGATAAATTAATTACAAGTAAAAAACATGGGCGTGTAAGATATTTAAACCTTATATTTTTCGAAAATATTTCAACACATAATTTAAATAAACTATTTGGAAATATACACACACACACATATATATAACAAAAAAACTATTTTAATGTGGAAAATCTAGTCCATAGATAAAATGTCTCAATGAGCATGTTATGCAAAATATTTTAATAACAAATTTATATATACTATATATTGCTTTAAAAATTTGTGTATATATCATATAAATCAATTGCAAAAAATAAGTTTTTATGGATAAAACATTCAAAATCATATTAGTATTTTACCTTTTTTCCCATATATATATATTCAATTTTCCCTAAAATCCAACAAAATTTTTGAACTTGCAAATTTAAATTATGTACTCTATATTGCATTTGAAAATACAATTTAGACAATGAAAAAAAGAAATAATATATATATATATATATATATATATATTATATAAACATAAAGATGCAATTTTAATTTTTATTTTGAATAGGTTTGATCACTCTAGGAGCATGTTAGATATGTGCTTAAGATTGACCTATAGTGGTAATAGGCATTGAACCAATTACTATACCATATTTCTCAAGTTGCTAAAACTAAAAAAAAACATAAGAGTTAACTAAATTATAACATTTAAAATTATTATTATCATTGAAAAAAATAATTAATAAATCAGTTAAACTTATATATATTTTTTAAACATGTAACAAGGTTCTTAACTATGGATATTAGCACTTAGTTTATCATGGATATTTTTAATATGTAAATAGGGTTTGCTATAATATCATAGCTTATCAATACCACATGCCCAAATATCTATAATTCATTTCATATGACATTGCTTTTAGTATGAGATTTTTTTAATTAATGAATTTAATTAAAAGGGAAAAAATGCATAACTATTTCAGAAGTTATGTACACTAAAAAGATTCTAAAATATTCTATAGAGATTAAATCCCTACCCTCCACTTAATAATTATTGATAATTAAATTAAAACTCTGATTGTTCTACATTTTGTTCAGGTATTCAATTTTGTCTAAAATTTAACAAAGTTCTATTGGAATTACAAATTCAAGTTGTGTAGTCTACACAATAAGTGAGAATTTTCAAAGCATTAAATCCCTTTATGATTTCAAAATTTTAATTTAAACAATGGAAAATTGCACATGGGGCATCTAATGGTTCTCTCTCTGTATACATGCATACGTAGAGAGAGAGAGAAGTAATATAGATTCACTTTAACCACATATCTATCAAGCCCTGAAAAAGATCAAATCTCTCAAGATGTAAATATTTTCTCAAGTTTTTCATTCTAAAAGAGGTTTGCACCTCAAAAAGATTTGATCCCCAAGATACTTACTAGGTCCATGGTTAAAATAGATCTATACATGTTTTAAAAATATATTGTAAAGTATTTTTTTTATAAAACTTATTTTTGTCAATAAATTCCTATTTACATTCTAAATAAGTGGTAATTTTATGTATCAGGAGTGAGAGGAATGGGGTGTTTTAGTTAAGAAATAAAAAATGCTGATTTTATTTATCAAAAGGAATTTTGATTAAATGAAAAGTAAACAGATAAATTGTTAAATATGTATGTTTGTTAATACTATATAGGTTTTAATACTGTTAGCACTCTGTAATTTCTCTAGGCCAAAGAGAGAAAATCAAAGGTAGCCACAAACCGATTGGAAGATGGAATATAGCCCATCCAGCTTCAAAGAGGGTTCTCTCTTTCTACTTAATCACTAAATACCAGTTTTACCGAAGAACAATGGCTATATCTTTGGAAAATAGCAGAGTTTATAAGTGTGGTGGCAGTGCAGAGAAAAACCCATTGGACATGAAGTTAGTAAAAGCTAAAATCAATGACGTGGTGGATGCTTGGTGAATCGGGAAAAGTTGTTCAGAGGAAAGATAGAAACACTTCCTTATGCCAATTAATAGTTGCAAATGTGAGAAAAATAAATAAAGTAGATAAACATCTCAAGGCGTCAAACAATGAATCAATCTTAAAATGATTATAGTAAAAAAAAAACATATGGGATGTCTATATGACTGCAAGAGATCACCATTAATTAGATGAATTCCGAAACAAGTTTTTATTTTAAACATCATAGGAAGAAATATGACACACACAGAATAGGAAACATACACATAAGAGAGTTAAATCACATGAATCTCTGAAGAGATTTAACCAGGTACTTTTGATCCACCAAGTTCATTAAAACTCGTAAAATAATTACAATATGCGCCAAAAATAAGTCTTCTCACACTTGCCCAAACCAACCCCCTGTACATTCGTTTGAATATGCCTTATATATTTTTAATGATAATATTAAATCCAAATTAGTGGATTTGGAATTTCTAAATACAGAGATTAGTTGTTGGAAATAAAATCATGAAAATAAACCTAAAATGAATTGGTTACAATGAATTCTGGAATAACTAAGAGCTGGAGTATTCGATTTGGAAAGGGTTTCCAAGTGTTTTGAGTAGTTAGAGGTTGATGAACCTTATCCCATAAATATGGAAACTAATTGCCACTTTTCAGCATCTTCAAAATTGGTTTTGGAAGCTTTAGAGTTGAATCTGATGGTTAAATAGTTGACTATCCAAAAGCACAACAACTGTATTTTTTTAATATATCCTAAATGGTAATCCAGATTAAGATCATTTTTTGGTAGAAAGTTAATATCACTATATCCCTCCCCCACACAAATTTTGAGCAAAATATGACTCATGGATCTCGATAAAATACAAAAATGGTTGTAGATAACGATGGCTCATTTCTTGAAAACCATTAGGCATTTTGACCTGAAACTAAGTGATTTTATTCATCTCACCCCCATGGATATATTGTAAACATTTTATGGAAAGTAGGTACAGGATTAAAGAGATATAGTGAAAATACAGTGACCGTGTGAAAGCGTAGTGCTCCAAGCTTATACTATCTTTAGTCATCATCTGACATGCTGGGGGTACTAGGATGGCATGGAATGGTCCATACAATGTTTCAAACCATGAGAAAACTTATAGGCTAAACACAAACCTTCAAAACCCAAACCTTATTCTTGTAGTAGAAGCGCAACACAGTTGCACAATGCATCTCCATCTTCATGAATTAAATAAAATGGCCACCAGCCATGACGATTTTTTTGGAGGGGTAAAATGGCCACCAGCCATGACTCTTTCAAATGTCTTATTTTAGCTATCATGATCTATTTTAATAAAGAGATATGATCATCTCTTTCCTGCGAATTAAATAAATAAACTTTATAATTGTGAACAGCAGCGAGCGTGGATGCATATTTCAAGTGATTGTGATGACCACAGATGTTGATGCAACATTGCAGTTTTGTCAAACTCCATCGTCCGTCACACGTTGAGTTGTAGAGACAAAACGAGTAAAACTAAAGATGGAGAAATCGATTTCAGAAAGTGGAAGGCAATTACAGAGCTCTGGTTGTATTCAATTACAGAGCCCAAAAATTGACGTGAATGGGGCAGAGGGATAAGGAACCCAGGCGGAAGTTTCTTCATGTTCAGAAAATCCTCCCAAGCCTGAGCTGTTCAGAGAGTTTAAGGTCCTCCCACGCATGTGCTGTCCATATTGTTTTGACTTTACTGGAGCGAAAAAAGGGGGCGGTTGGGCAAAGGGCCAAGAAACCAACTTTCGTGGGACAGAGGAGCGAAAGGAATGGCAGAGAAATTTCAATTTCTTTTATAGAAATAAAATCTCAGTATTCACGGACTCTTAACGCCATCCTTATCCTTATTGACTGGAATAAATGGTGCTGAAGATGTTGGAATTTTGTGGAAACATAAGGTTTGAATAAAGGCAATTATAGAGCTCTGGGTGTATTCAATTGACTTGACTTGAGTGAGGCACAGGGGCCCAAAAATTGACGTGAATGGGGCAGAGGGATGAGGAACCCAGGCGGAAGTTTCTTCATGTTCAGAAAATCCTCCCAAGCCTGACCTGTTCAGAGAGTTTAAGGTCCTCCCACGCCTGTGCTGTCCATATTGTTTTGACTTTACTGGAGCACTTTTAGTCCTAAATAAAATATTTTACCCATTTTTAGTTCTAAATAAAATATTTGGATGTCCACATACCATAATATAATTTTGTATCAACCAAATAAAAAACATAGGCGTGTAAGATATTTAAACCTTATATTTTTCAAAAATATTTCAACACATA
>APFE031076093.1:0-33918 GCA_000404065.3 Pinus taeda | reverse complement strand
TGACGATTTTCCCCAAGTCACCTGTTTGGAATGTAATTCAGGAGTCTGCAAAAAGACCAACTTCCTCAGATCATATCTCCACAAATATCGCGTGAAAAGCTCTGAAATTCGGACCCAAGGTTCAGCACGATTTCTTCTCAAACGAGTTTTTTTTGCGACTTCTGAAACGTCACAGAAAAAAAGTTATAGCGAAAATGGCACGATGACCTGTTTGGAGCAGCGAAACCCTAGAATCCAAAGCTCTGATACCAAATGTTATGAAACCAGCTCAAGAAAAGATAGAAAAGATAGATCAACGCCTTAGAATTCAGCCTCTTCGAGGGGGAAACCTCCTTTACATTACATAAATGAACAATTCTAGGATGATTCAAATGACAAAACCTCCTTTCTATATATAGGAGTCTATGGAGTAACAATATAAACCAACCGACCTAACAATAATAATATAAAGCCACAAAAATAACAATAGAGGGATTCTATGGGGCACAATAATAACAATATGGGGGCAATAGGGGCACAACAATATTAATAAGGGGTATAACTACAATATTAATGGGGTAAATACTAGTATTATAGGGACCCAGCACCAACATCAAATTGAAGAAATCCAAAGACAAAAGGCCTCCCTTCATCCTAGCTTGATTATTCCTCAAAGACACCTCCAAGAAAATATTGATCATTTGCAAGATTCATTCCTCACAAGATAACTCATGGAGAGGAATTTTAGATTTTAGATTGGCATATAACAACAGAAACATCACAAGAATCCACTGGTAATATTACACAAAAATTATTGGATAAGATTGAAATGGTAGAATAAGATCTCCAAAGAGACAAAAACATGATGATGTAGCTTGCACAAAGGATTCAAGCCAACATGCAAGAACTTGAAAGTCTGAACTCACAATTTGTTTATTCTACTTTCCTTTCCTCTCAAACTCCATTACTATGATCCAGTCAACACAATAATGAAGAGATTCATGACATCAGTGGTATTCATGATAGGATTTTTATCCCTGTAAAAATAAAAGTGCCAGGATACAAATAATATATTCTTGATGCTCATATTGATATCGGTGCTACGAGTATCCATTGCAAATTCAATATCATTCCTCCTTACTATTGGAAACCCACTCAAGTCTAGTTTAGAGAAGTTAACAAACAAATGATAAAAATTCCATATATTGCTCCAAAATTTCCAATACTCTAAGGATCACAAGAATCATATGTCACTTTATATAATTATGATACTGGTGCTGATATGTTGCTTGGACAAGATTTTATGAAAAAATTAATGCCAATTACAATTGAAAAGAATGTGATAATTTTCAGCATTGAAGGTGAAAAGGTGCAAGTCCCTACTAAACGTAAATACATACTCAGGGTAAAACCTAATGAGGTAAGAAATTTAGATGAAGTAGTAACAGATATCTCCAAGATACAGAAAATTACTAAGCATGCACAAATCCATGGCCCCACTGTTCTATTTGATATTCTAAATAAGTTGAAAAATGATTGTACAACCGAACACCTTGATGCATTATGGTTTAGGGAATTTTTTTTTGTCTCACTTCCATTTCAGAAAGAACGTTATGTTAAAGAAAAAAATGCATTAGAAAATCACATGAGCTTGTTTGAACAGGAGCTTTGTAAAGCAAAAATTATTGACTTGACAAAGAGAAACTAATAGAACCATGTATGAGTTCTTGGGCATGTCCAACATTTTATGTCAACAAGCACTCAGGGCAAAAATGTGGAAAAAATAGGCTATTTATGAACTACAAAGCTCTAAATGAAGCTCTTGTGTGCATTAAATATCCTTTACCTAATAAATAAATGTTGTTATCAAATATAGCCAACGAAAATATATCTAGTAAGTTTGATCTTAAAAGTGGGTTTTGGCAAATTGGCATTAATCCTGAAGACAAATATAAAACAACATTTGTGGTAACTAGAGGACAGTTTGAATTGAAAGTTATGCCATTTGTTCTAAAGAATGCCCCATTATAATTCCAAAAGAGAATGGAAGATATTTTTTGAAATTTTTCTGTTATCATTGTCTACAGAGATGATTTGTTAATTTTCAGCAAGGATATTAGTGAACATAAAAAGCAAAGAACTCAAAAAGGCTAAAGAATTCAAAGATAATAGAACACAGATTTAAAGATCGCAGAACACAAAATGCAGGTTTTGAACTTAAAAATCAAAGAGAACTTCTTTTATATTATAAAAATACTCAAAAATTTGCAAATGTCTTGAGCTGAGGTTAATCCTTCCTTATATAGGACGAGACCTCAAAATGTTTCTCAAGATTTGGATCCTTTCCCGTCCCCAAATTGAAATATCATATCCCATAAAATATTTATGATATGATACAAAGTGGAGATTCCAACTGGGAGAACCCATGAAAGCCATAATATATGTATTAAAAGATGATATATAGTAGATATTCCTTCACGAAATGGATCATATATTTACTAAAAGATGATACACAATGGATATTCTCATTTCTTGAAACCCACGAAAGCAAAACTAAGTACAATAATTATTGACACATAGGATATTATTTTAAGGAGAACCCTCAAAAGCCTAAAATAAAGCAAACTAAGTTCAATGATTATCGACACAGAGGAGATTCTTTTAAGGAGAATGCTCAAAAGTGTAAAATAAAATCTCTTCGAAGATTTGGTCACCAACCTTTGGGGCTATGTTCAGATTCATAGTCATAATCATAATCAGACTCATATTCTTCAATATACCTATCAAGAATTAACCCAAGAAGCTATTGTAAACATGTTGGTTCCCTTCCGAAGCTGGCTGAAAAAACTAAGAAACACATGAATGGATCTATCTTATCTAGGGGAATTCCGACTTCACTAAAAGAGTCAATTTCAATAGTAAAATTATATCCTGTAGGAGAAACACTATCTTGGTTAATATTCATGCTTGTGCCCTTATATAATAGATCAAATTCAAATATATCATATCTTTCTGCTCCATCCTGCATGTCATTATACAAAATAGAAAGGGCAAATTCCTGACAGAGCCTGCTTTGTTCTTATTTTCTGGGAACAAATGAAACAGGTAGGAGGTTCATCCAACTACTCCAATGACTAAATGGATACATGATGTATTCATAATACATAATGATTGGAATTCTTTCATAGGCACGTGCATACTGAAGAATGGAATAATAATCTATCCATCTCAGATTAGGATCTTAAATATAAACAAGTATGTGTTATTCATATCTTACTGCACCAAAATAAGAGCAGTTGTTGTTGATGGTTGCTAATGGAATAGCATAGCTGTGACTTGTATATGCAAGAAGGGCATAATGTAACTTGGGATTTGTTCTGGGAGGATGATGAAGATTCACCATAAACCCAAATTGTGTTCTGGGTTTATGGTCATTAAATCTGCAAGATAATTCTCTTTACCGACTTTATATATGATATCAAAGTCATATCCGTCTAACCATAAACCCCATCTTAAAAATCTAGATTGCCTTGTTCAAGCAATCTTTTGTTTTGCAACATTCCTTTCATGTGCCTGGGATATGTCTTAACAATGAAGTGGACACTTTTAAGGAACAACCTAAATCTTTTTATACCTTTCTTTACTACAATTTATTTATGGGAAGAAGGATAATTTTTTTTAGCGTCTGAGAATGTGCCTGAGGCATATGAACACACTTCTTCCTTCTTCCATGTTTCTGCAATAAGGTTACCGCCCAAATGTAATCTGAGGCATCTATTTCAAGAATGAATGGTAGATCACTGTGGGGAAGAGCCAAAGGTGGTAGTTGTTTGATTTTCTGCTTTATACTTCTTACCGCTTTGGTCATCTTATCATTCCAATTACTGCCCTTTTTTAGTCATTGTTGCAGAAGCTTTGTATCCATGGTATACTCTGGATAAAATTTCCCGATGTAATTCAAACATCCCAAAACTCTTTGTACAGTCTTAACATCTGGAAAATAGTTTGGAAAATTTGATAAAGAATTCAATAGATGTGGTTGTAATTCTATTTTTCCTTGGGATATGTTTAGACCCAAGTACTCAATCTGGGTTTGTACAATAATGAACTTATCTGGGGAGGCAAAAAGAAATAGACCATGCTTGAAAACAACTTAATAAAATATCTCTAAGTGTTTTTTATGTTCAATAATATTGTTGTTGAAAATTAACAAATCATTTATGTAGATAACGACAAGGAATAATTTCAAAAAATATCATCCATTCTCTTTTAGAATTCTCATGGGGCATTGGTCAAACCAAATGGCATAAATTTCCATTGAAGCTATCCTTTAGGTACCACAAATGTTGTTTTATATCTATCTTCAGGATTAATGTTGATTTGTGAAAACCCACTTTTAAGATCAAACTTACTGAAAACATTTGCTTTGTCGATCTTTGATAACAACATTTCTTTATTAGGTAAATCATATTTAATGGGCACAAGAGCTTCATTCAGAGCTTTGTATTTGATAAGTAGCCTCGTTTTTCCACATTTTTTTTCTGAGTGCTTGTTGACATAAAATATTGGATATGCCCAAGAACTCTTGCATGGCTCTATCATTTTTCTCTTTATCAAGTCATTAATTTCTTCTTTGCAAAGAGATTGTTCAGATGAGATCATGTGATTTGCTGATGCCTTTGTGCTTTGACATAGCATTCTTTCTGAAATGGAAGTGAGACAAAATATTTTCCCTGAACTAGAATGCATTAGGGTGTTCGGCTCTACAATCATTTTTCAACATTTTTACAATATCAAATAGAATAGTAGGACCATGGATTTCTGCATGCTTAACAATTTTTTGTATCTTGGAGAGATTTGTTACTGCGTCATCTAAATTTCTTATCTCATCAGGTTTTACCCTGAGTACGTATTTACTTTTAGCATTGACTTGCACCTCTTCACCTTGTATGCTGAAAATTATCATGTTCTTTTCAATGGTATTCGGCATGAATTTTTTCATAAAATCCTATCCAAGCAACATATCAGCACCAATATCATAATTATATAAAGTGACATATGATTCTTGTGATCGTAAGAGTATTGAAAAGTCTGTAGCAATATATGGAATTTTTATCAGCTATTTGTTAACTACTCTAAATTGGACTTGAGTGGGTTTCCAATAGTAAGCAGGAATGACCTTGAATTTGCAACAACTGCTCATAGCTCTAGTATCAATCTGAGCATCAAGAATATATTCTTTGTAGCCTGACACTTTTATTTTTACAGGGATGACCATTCTACCATCAATACCACTGATGTCATGAATGTCTTCATTACTGTGTTGAATGGATGATAGTAATGGAGTTTGAGAGGAAATGAAAGTAGAAGAAAAAAAAATGAGTTCATACTATCAAGTTCTTGCATGTTGGCTTGAATCCTTTGTGAAAGCTACTTCATCTGGTTTCTGTCTCTTTGGAGATCTTCTTCTAGCCTTTTAGTCTTATCCAATAATTTTTCTACAAAATTACCAGTGGATTCTTGTGATGTTTATGGTGTTATTTTCCAATTTGAAATCTCAAATTCCTCTCCATCAGTTATCTTGTGAGGAATAGAATCCTTCAAATGATCAATCTTTTCTTGGAGGCGTCTTTGAGTAACAATCAAGCTAGGATGAAGACAAGCCTTTTGTCTTTGGATTTTCTCAATTTGATGTTGGGGATCATAAAATGAAAACATGAAACAATTGGACAAATTTGTAGACTCACTAATGTCACTATTATCGTCTGAAAGAAACCTTCTATAATTTTTCATCAATGTCATATCTATTATCTGATCCAATACTATGTATAGAAAAGCATTGAAAATCAGAATTTTCCTCAGAAACTAAGTCCCAATCAGCTGGGTCATAAGAGGATTTAAAGAATTCAACAACCTTTTTCTGGATTCCTTTCATTCCATTGCTGGGACATCTATTAGCCCAATGACCAATCTAACCACAAATAAAGCATTTAGGCCATTTAGATGGTTTAGACCTTTTCTTGAAAACAAATTGTGATCTTCTACCTATAGGAGATCTTGACATATATTGTGTTTTCTTAGCAATAGGAGGTTGACACCTACAAGAAACCTTACCAGTTTGATCTTTTTGAGAACCCTTTATGGAGTGGTTCTTATAACACCCAAAATGATATGTTTCAGTAAGAGAGTCACAGATGGTGGGGCTGAAATGCAACTGCTTTTTGTCATTCTTACGAGTTTTGTTATCGTAACATTCATTCTTCAGAACGGTAAGAATGTGTTGGTGAATTGCAATTAGAGACAATGTATCTATGGCATTGTGTTGTGCAGACAGTTACTATTGAAATAATTCAGGTATTTTGCCTTGCATGGAGGTTATGTAGTTCTGAAGATAAGCCACATTATTATGATCAGGGATTTTATAATAAAGATTTTTCATTGTGCAATAATATTTTGATAATAAATCTAAATTGCACAATCTTTGACTCATAAACATTTGGGCTTAATGTTCACTATCATAGGAAATAACTTCAAGAAATTCATGGGAGAGAGCCATCAAGATAACTTCCAGAGGATCATCATTTTTAAGAATTTATGTTTGCTCTTCTTTCTTAAGCATTTCCCACCATAGTCTGGAATTCCTTGTTAGGTTCCATGTGGTTAATATGACTACCTCTTTCCATGAAGCTTTAGCATCTGCTTTCTTCTAAGAAGCCCATGCATTAATCTATTGTAGGAGAATTAATGTATGATACTTGTTTAGACAATCAAAATTGTTAAAGAAAGTATTATTCTGATTTCCAAATTTTGTTTGGACATTCATATCATCTCTAACTTCTGCAGAGGCAAGATGTTGAGTCCAAGAATGGAATGAACTCTTTCTATGATGAGAGCTAACACCACCTTCTGATGTCTTTGCAGCCTTGTTAGAAAAGCTTAAAGAACTTGTTCCTTTTTGATTAGTTGTAGAGGATCAACCTTCATCCCCTAACTAGTTTTCCATATTTATTTCTCTCGCGTAAAATTATGAAATCTTATTTTTTCAAAAGGTTTAGTTTTTCTCGTGCTAACTTGGTACCCTTTGCTAAGGCTTCAAACTGGCTTTCCTCTTTTTCAAAAACTTTGAGAGAGAGACTAGACGAGGACTGAGAAGCTTATATCAAGGTGAATTTAGGGCCTTCTTCTTCTATCTCAGAGTATCTAGGGGGAGATCTTGGTCTATTCATAACGGTTTAAAAACTTGTGATTGCTCTGCTTATTACCCCTAATCGATCATTAATTTCTCTTAAGTAATGTTCATGAGTATTCTAGTGAGTGATGTAAAGACGATACACATGGACAAAAAAAGAAGTGATGAACTTTTAAAGGTGATACTTGTAGAAGGAGAGGAGCGAAAGGAACAATGATTGCGAACGTCTAAGGTTTTCGTGAGTTGCAGACGACGTTCCTCATGGAGGGTCACAGATGAGGGAGAGAATCTCCCTGCTTCAAGGAAGTCATGGCTAGCAGAGGTAAGAAACCTCTAGAAAGTACTAAAGGAACTTCGGGAGGAGGAAAAGAAACCATGGAAGAGGAGATAGTAGGAGGCAACACCGAGAGAATCAATGGCACAAAGGACAAGGAGAGAGAAGAAAAAAATAGGACTCTAAAGACAAGAAACAAAAGGAACCCTGCAAACCCAAAGCTAAGATCACTCCAAGAGTTGTTTTAAATGATCCTGCCCTACATGCATACAGGGATCACTATGCGGACATATGCTATTATCTATAAGTTCATGGGACTATGGCCCACTCAAAAAGCTTTACAGACTTGGATCAAATATCATTAGAAACCTAAAGGGAGCATAGACCTTCATCCTGGGTCAAAGGGTTTCTTTACAGTGGTGTTCATGAATATTGAAGATAAGGACAAAGTCTTTTAAGGTGAACCCTACTTCTTTGCGGCAGCTGGACTCTACAAGAAGCCATGGATCATGAATTTTGTCCCGGAACAGGAAACTTTTACCTCTATACCAGTTTGGGTAAGACTTTATTCCTTACCTCTTGATTACTGGAAAAATGAATCACTAGTGGCCATAGGCAATAACTTAGGTCGCTTTGTCAAAATTTCCAAAGCCACAAGAAGAGGGAAATACACTTCATTTGCTAGAATATGCGTGGAAATGGATTTATTAGGAGCCTTACCAGATGAAGTGATCCTAGAAGTCTTTGATGAAGAATGGGTGCAAACAATAGACTATGAGCATATTCCCTTCAGATGCCGTAGATGTCATGAGCACATGCATCTATTTAGAGACTGTCCACAAGGGAAAGTAGGAAATAACAGCAAGGAAAATACAATGAAGGAAACGTACAACTTTCAGAAAGTGGTCTATCGAGGAAAAGGAAGCAAGAAAGGAACAAAGAAACATCAAGATGAAGGACTTAAAGGTAGCCAAAACAAGGTCCAAGTTCTAGAGGAAGATGAAGAAACCACAAAGGAAGATCAAGCAATAGAAGGAAAGGCTGGAGGAAAGAGAATAGAAGATGAATGTGACCAAAATCAGAAAACTTGGCACCAGACAGAAACCATTATGAGTGAAACAGAACTTGAGATGGAACAATATATGACCCCGAGTGAGATGGGCCTGGAAGACCATGAGTTACAGGAGATACTTGACAAAGAAAACCTAGATCTGGAAGGGTTCTTGTTCCAAGGAACGACGAGAGGAGTGGATTCGGTACCCCAAGAAGAACTTAATAAAATACAACAGTTGTTTTTATGGAAAAAACAATCTAAGGCGTTGGGAAAAGGAAAAAATATAGATAAAACAGAAAACAAAGGAGTGAAGGCACTAAAAGCAACCCTGGGACTAGCGACAGGAAGCCCGAGTAAAAAAAGATGCAGGAAAAAGCATAATGAACTCTTGATGGAGTGTGGCAAGCTAATGATAGATTCAAGTAAAATGAAATATCTTACTAGCTAATCCTTCACAAATATTTAATTATGAAGTTTATTTCTTGGAATATAAGAGGTCTAGGGAGTAAAAGAAAGCAAAGAATACTTAGTAATAGAATGAAACAAGAAATTCCGAACATTATCTTTATCCAAGGAACAAAAAGTTCCATTCAAAAAATCAGACAAATCCAGAGTAAATGGCTCAGTAGATTTGAGTTTCTAGAAGTTAAAGCAGAGGATACTACGGGGGGAATCCTCACTCTTTGGAACCCTCACAAATTAAGTGTTATAGATGCTGAGGCTACCAGGAATTATCTATCAGTTATCATTCAACTGGAAGGAGACAGGCTCTACTATCTAGTAACCAATGTTTATGGTCCTCAAAGAATAGATGATAAACTTAGGTTATTAGAGTCTCTGGAGGATCTCAGGGGCAGACATATAGGAATACCTTGGATCATGGGTGGGGACTTCAATATGATCAAATCTCTTTCTGAGAAAAAATGAGGAATGAGGATTCTCAGTAAAGACTCATTAGAATTTTAAACCTTTATAGACAAGATGAACATAGTAGAGGTTGAAATGAATACCGGCCTCTTTACTTGGAATAATAAAAGAGGTGGCAAATCTCAAGTAGCCTCTAAGTTAGACAGATTCCTAATCTCAGAGAATTTGATGCTGGCAAATAAGGAAATAATAGTTGAAGTTCTCCCCTTTGGAGGCTCAGATCACTGGCCGGTTCAAATGGAGATCAAAGGTATGGACATTCTCAGAAATAGACCATTCAGGTTTGAAAATATCTGGCTCTCCGACCCAGATTTCTTGAACAATATCAAAAATTGGTGGACAAAAGACTTACAGCTTCAAGGAACAAGAATGTTTCTTCTACATAAAATATTAAAGCATATCAAACTCAGACTAAAAGATTGGAACATAAATGAATTTGGCAATATTTTTGTAGAGAAAAAATCAATTGAAAATAAAATGAAGGAACTCAACCAGGCTCTAATCAAGGAAAGATTTAATAAAGGCAAAATAAATCAAGTGGATAAATATCAACATGAGTGGGATAATCTGTGCAAATAGGAGGAAGTGTTCTGGAAAATAAAATCTAGAGTCCAATGGCTGAAGGAAGGGGAGCGTAATACGAAGTTTTTTCACAGGTCCACTATGGCAAATAGAATGCATAACAGAATATATTCAATGAAAAAACAAAGAAGGGGATATTCTCACATCCCATGAGAATATTGAAGCGGAGTTAGTTTAGCACTTCCGAAGCATTACTTAGGAAAATAATTTGTACAGAGAACAGTTTATTCAGGAGGTAACTAGAAGTATACCAAAGATGGTATCCAGAGAGGATAATTTAATCTAAATAGACCCGTTTTTGAAAAAGAGGTAGACGATACCCTCAAAGAAATGCAGAATGGAAAAGCACCAGGCCAAGACGGGTTCAATGTGGATTTTTTCAAAGCATGCTGGAATATTGTTAAACAAGATATCTTGAATGTGGTGGAGGATTCCAGAATGAACAATATCGTCTTGAAAGTGCTCAATACATCCTTTATCTAGCTTATCCCTAAGCAGGAGGATGCTCAAACTCCAGATAAGTTCAGGCCCATCGCTCTGTGCAATGTGGTCTATAAAATTACATCCAAAGTAGTGGAAAATAGACTCAAGCCTTTGCTTCCTACCCTAGTCTCAGGGGAACAATCAAGATATGTGGAAGGTAGACAAATTTTAGACAGCATCATTCAAGCTCATGAGGTAGTTCACTTGCTAAAAAGCAAAAAGAAGGCCAACATGATCATGTAATTAGATATAGCCAAAGCTTATGACAACGTAAACTAGACCTACATGAAAAGGGTTCTTGGTGCTTTTGGTTTTGATCATAAATGGCTCAGATGGGTAATGGCCCTAGTCACCTCCTCCAGCTTCTCTATTTTGGTAAATGGCTCTCCCTCTGAGATTTTTAGTCCTTCTAGAGGCCTCAGACAGGGAGACCCACTCTCTCCTTTTCTTTTCATTCTTATGATGGAAGGACTTGGCAGGGCCATCAAGCAAGCTAAAGTGGAAGGCAACATTAAAGGCCTTCTACTTTCTGAGAATGGTCAAGCTCTTACTCATCAACAATTTGTAGATGACGCAATGCTTCAAGGAATCCCTAGTGTCAAAGAAGCAACAACTTATAAACATATTCTGAACGCTTTTGCCATGGCCACAGGTATGGAAGTAAACCTTTCTAAATAAAAAATCCTTTTCTTTAACAGCAATCTGGCAATCCAAAGTAATATTTCCAGAATTCTTGGTTTTCAAAGGGATTCCCTTCCCTCAAAATATTTGGGTATCCCTCTAACAGATAAACTATTGCTCAAAAGCATTTGGGAACCCTTGATGAATAAGTTGTAGGACAAAGTCAGCAAATGGACCTTCAGATCTCTAAATCTTGCAAGCAGGTTGGTTCTCACTAAAGTTGTTCTGCAAGCCATCCCTATTTTTATGTTATCTGCCCTCCTAGCTCTGAAAGGAGTCCTTCAGCAACTGAGAAATATACAAAGAAACTTCCTTTGGGGAAAGGAGGAGAATAAAAAGAAATGGGCTTTAATGTCTTGGGAGAAACTTTGCAGACCCAAAGACCATGGAGGGCTTGGCTTGGACAATCAGGAAATACTCAGCAAGGCTTTAGGGGCCAAACTTTGGTGGTGCTGGGTTCATAATCCAGCGATTCTATGGGCTAATATCTAAAAATAAAAATATGCCATATCCTGGCAAACTAACGATCTCATAAGAATGTCAGGGAACATTAAGGGCTCACACATTTGGAACAAAGCCTGGTAAAATAGAAGATTAGTTCAAGAAAATAGTTTCTGGGAAATCAAAGAAGGGAATCAAGCCCTCTTTTGGGAAGATAAATGGCAACAGGAACCAATACTATTAAAAGAGAACTTCCTTGAGCTTAAATAGGAGACAGATTCACAAGACTTAATAAAAGTCATGGAATTCTGGGATAACACTCAACCAATGGGGAAGTGGAGAATCTGGAAGAATATTGATTGCAGAAACAATATCCTCTTGAAAATTAAAGCAAAAGAGATAAAAAAAAATGGTGGAACAAAGGAAGATCTTAGTTTCTGAAGGGCAAGACTAACTAAGATGGGGCAAGAATCATGAAGGAACCTTTAATCTAAAAGAAGCCAAAGGCATTCTCCTAGACCTGCATCCCCAAATTTTGGATAAAATCTAGCAGAAACTTTGGAGGCACCAGGGGTGGATGAAAATCAAACTCTTCATGTGGTTGGTTTACCACAGGAAAATACTGAATTGGGACAACATTAGGAAGAGAGGTGTTCTAGGGCCTTCCAGATGCCCTCTCTGTGGAGAGCAAGAAGAAACGATGGAACATCTTCTTAACATCTACTATTTCACCTCGTCGTTATGGGACATATTTGCTAAAATTTTTCAACAAATTGACAAGGACAGAGGAAGCATCTTCAAGACCCTCATTAGTTGGAGAGGAAATTTCTCAGAGCATGAAATTCTCAACTCAGCATGGACCCTTACACCAAGCTTTATTATATGGAATGTATGGAAGGAAAGGAATAAAAGAATATTTAAGGAGGAGAAAAATCCCCCACATCTACTGTTTGAGATGATTTTGAAACAACTTAAGGAGATGTAGGCTCCACTGTTTGCAGCCACCATATTAATGCTCCCTCGGATCTGGAAAGTAATATTCTCAATCAAATAGGGCTGTAGGAACTTTCTCCTCAAGGTATTAACAGAAAGGTTACAACAAGGGATAGGGAGCAGGATTTCTGGCATCCTCCCCCAGCTGGATATCTAAAATTCAGCATTGATGGGGCGGCTAAAGGAAATCTGAGAATGGCTAGGTATGAGGGAGTACTCAGGGATGGCAAAGGAAGTACTATCTTCATTTTCCATTGTCATCTTGGTACAAATACCAATAACATGGTTGAACTCATGGCTTTGGAACAATGCCTCAATTTTCTAAGTCAGGAGAATTGCTGCAATGTGATTGTGGAAGCAGATTCAGAGATAGTTATTAACTCACTGAAAAGAATTAATAATGGATCAACGCAGAAGAAAGTCTCCAAACACTGGAAGTTAATCAGGGTTTTCCAGAGAATTCAGAATCACCTACATAACTTGCACATGGTCACCTTCCAACATGTTCGCAGAAAGGCCAACAAGCTAGCTGGCCAGTTAGCCAATCCGGGGGTCAGCAATACAAATGTCAATGTTTCGATAGGATGGCAGGAATTGTGACAAAATAGTTTAAAAACTCTTTGTAGTGAACAAGAGGAGGAAGACATTAGAGTCTTCAGACATAGAGTCCTGGAAGCAAGCCCTTAATTTCGAGGCCTTCACATATGTTTTTGGAATCAAGCCCATAGATCCTTGAAGAGGGGTCGATCACCGAAGAGTGATAGATACCTGAGTAGTAGTAAGAGTGTTAGCATCCTCCAGGGAATGCATGTTCAGGCTAGAAAGACAAGCAAACTTGGTGGGGATTTCATCGATAGCCGGAATCAGCATTTTTTTGGGTCTTGGAGAAAAAAACCGCTTCCTAAGCAGTTTTTTGATGACTGCACAACTTTGAAAGGGAAAGTGGTTTTAGAGAATTTGCAGTGCACCCTTACATCTTCCTACATGTGACAGAAGGAGGATTGGAAAACCACCCTTTTCGCGCATTAAAGTATGGTTAATTTGGGCAATGCGATATTCTGGACAACCATTGGATTTTGCAGTTGGTTCAATGGTCTAGATCAGTGAAGTAGTTTTGAAGGGCGACAAGTCAAACCTAGGTCGGATTGGCTGGGAGTTACCTTCCAAGTCTGCTAGTTTAGGGGTCAGAATACAAGGCTCCATTCAAAGATTCTCGTCAAGGGTCTGTTGGGAGGAAGACCTTATAGGCTTAACGATTTCTTAGATCCAGTTTTCCATTTTTCTTCCAAGCAACCTGGGCGGGGAAGACGGCTTAAAGAGATTCCGGGCGGTCCTTATGTATGATGTTTCAATAGTGGAGATGGGGGCTTCCGCATCCTAATTTCTATGGTCGGGTGAATTTTTAGCTGATTGGGCATTTTTCAGGAGATCGCACTGCTTTCCAACAGAAAGTGGTTTTGGAGCATGGGCAGCGATTCCATTTAAAGCATGACACGTGGTGGATGGTCAGATTCGAAAACCACCCCCATTGCACCTTAAAGGTCGACACCTCTGATTGTGCGATATCTAGCTCAACCATTCATCTATAAAAAGCCATCTGATGGTCAGGATGGATCGAGTAGTTTAGTGGCGTGGGAGGTTAAATACCTTGCTTCTTGCATAAGGATTTTGTATTTCCGCCATCAGATTAAAAGAGGATTTTTAACGGTGGTGATCAAAGAGACTAGACATTGGGTAGTTTTCGCGGGTTTTTGTGGTTGGCTCATGTGCCCAAATATTCCTGTTTCCCCTTTTTGTAAGAAACTAAAAGAGTTTGGAGTGTCTTTTTCTATAGGGCAACGTTTTTGTTGGCCCTAGTCCAGAAAGGGTGGTGAATGTTTGTATATATTGTAAATTGCTTACTTAAATGAAATAGAAGGTCCATTTCTTGCTTTAGCATAAAAAAGAGTATTCTGGTGAGCATACGTTGTATCTATGCTCTAGTGGATATTTCGGATGTGCTCTTTTACTTCTACAATGTCTCTTTCCATATCATATATGTTTTGGGCCACACATATGGAAATGTATTTAGCATAATTCTACATTTTTAAGTATGCTACTAGTTCAGGCTCTATGGCTTATCGATAATGCAGAAATTGCAGATCGCTCTTGATAGCACCATCTCTAAATTTAGGAGTACTATTACTGGGTTCTAGTCTCCTTTTTGGCAATTATGCTTTTGCACCTATCTTTTCTCTAGGTATACTGAACATTTTCTGGTCTCAAACAGGGAACATAATGCATTCAGGAGAGTCTTAATGTTGTTCTTGATGTGATGTAGAACTGATGGTTTGGTATTTCTTTTTTGAATATTTCTTTATTTTTCATGTCAATATACACAATCTGGTAACTGATGATGATTATGGCTACCTAAAGGTATTGACAGTCTAGATGGTATTTGTAGAGAATGAGGGACTTGTAGGTTTTAACCTAGTACAAAAATTACATGCATACGAATTCTAAACACATAAAATAAGCAATAGCGAGAGAATCACACATAAAACAAATATACATGGAGATTTTCCCCTAGATCCAAAAATCAGGACTACCAGAATGATTTTTCATTATTTTCCTTTAATTGTTACAATACATATATATACATGTCGAAGCATCCAATACCATGGACCGAAAACCATCGTGCCCAAAACCATGTGCGAAAACCATGCACAAAACCATAGGTAGGTCCACCCACCTAATATAGGGTTCAAAAAAAATTTCCCTAGGGCGCTACACTGGATCCAGTAGAGGGTGGATAACTAGCCCCTTTAACCCTGTAGAGAGTGTTGGCATTATGGTACAAGTGTTGTTTTTGGTGGCAACTCACTCAAAGGAAAAGAAAGAGATATATGCATGTTAACCTTGATGGAAGCGCGTATACACATGGGTTAGCGGAACAGAAGGTGCATACGGGATATACTCATGTTAACCTTGATGGAAGCGCGTATACACACGGGTTAGCGGAATAGAAGGCGCGTACACGTACACATGCGGTTTCATAGAAGTAAAGGCGCGTACATGTTGGAAACCATGGTTTTGGTCCATGGTATTTGGTCCGAAGTGACAACCCTAGGTATTGGGTCCAAGGTATTGGTTTGATGTGGTTTTTGACCATGGTATTGAGAAAAGCCTAAACCTATATAAGGAGAAGATCATTATGCCAAGGGTGTGTGTGTGAAATGAATGTCTGTTGAAGGGTGAAGTTCGAGCATGATTGTTATGGGTTTGTGATGCTTGGCTCGATCTGAATCAAGTTGATGACAACAAAGGTTTAAGTAATCATCTATAGATCTGTACGCGGGTTCTCTCTGGTAAAGGCGCATATACACGCGTGTTTGACACAGTCAAGTAGCTTATATCTGTACGCGGGTTCTCTTTGGTAAAGATGCATATAGACGCGTGTTTGACACAGTCAAGTAGCATATGCATTATGAGATTTGATGGTTATGGCTGTTGCTGATTCTAGTGGTTGTGGCAGAGTTCTGGGCTCTGGTATGTGTTTTGGTAACTGTGGTTGTTAACAGGGTTTCAGTGATTAAGTATTGGGTGATTCAGAGATTGATGATGTAGGTATAATTGATGATTGTATTGCAGTGATGATTGTTCTGTATTTATGGATCCAGTCTGAAAATGTATGAAATTTGGTCCCTGGAAGAGAAGGTTGTAGCCTTCTGTACGCCAGAACCTACGTACTAGTACTAGCTAGTACAAGAGCTAAGGGGGTTGTAGCTCCCTTCCAGGATAAGTTGGAGAATGAGAGAGGGTTGTAGCCCTCTACAAGTTGCAGCCTGCGTGTTGGTAAAGGACTGCACCAATACATTGTAAAAGAAGTTTCTTATTAAAGGAAGATAGAAACAAATTGCAGCAGGTGGTTTTCACCCACATTGGGTTTCCACCTTATATCATGGTGTTCATGTGTGCTCCTTATGTGTGATGTTCAATTCTATTTTACTGCACCTGTTTACTGTTAATATGTTTAATAATGTTCTGAGGCACTCATTGAAGATCAACTAACTGAATCATAAGTTTATTAGATATACGCTAGTTGCTTTAAACATAGTTGCGTATATATGCAGGTATCCTTAACTAAAATAGCGTATATGTATCTGAGTATGAAAATGAAAAAGTATCTGATTTGCTAATACTGATTCACCCCCCCACCCTCAGTATTATTTCGAATAGAGAGGGTCTCCACCCACCCTCTAACCCCTTGGTTAACTAGGTAAGCTAGTCGTGAAAAGAATATAACACAAACCAACATTCTCCCACTTGTTTTTTTCTTTCCACAGGGGGCCACAGGAGAGCTTAGTCAATTATCAAGCCTTGTAACACCCATTGTTTCTCTACACCAAGAGAACTTCTCATAGCTCACATATTTTTCAGTGCATCTGCAATATTCCTCAAAGTGTCCACCTTTACCAGCAACACCTTTTTGTCTTCTATCATATCCCTCACAAAGTGATATCTAACTTCAATGTGCTTTGCCTTTGAATGGTAAGTAGGGTTATTTGCCAAGAAAATTGCACTTTGGCTATCAGAGTCTATTCTTATAGCTCCCTGTACTAACCCCATACTTGAACACAATCTTTGCAACCAAACTGCTTCCTTGCTTGCATGAGTGGTTTCCATGTATTCTGCCTCTATAGTTGATAGTGCCACTACAGATTGTTTCTTACTCATCCAAATAACTACACCTCCAAATAGGTTAAACACACACCCACTTGTAGATCTTCTCTGATCTAGATCTCCAACCCAGTCTACATCAACAAAACCACGAATATCCAACACTCTATCCAATCCTTGTCTTCCTTGGTATCACAAACCATAATCACTAGTGCCCAGGAAATACCCGATGACCCGCTTCACTGCTATCCAATGCTCATTCCCTTGTTTTTATATAAACCTGCTCAATACTCCCATTGCATGTGTAATGTTTGTTATAGTATAGACCATCGCATATATCAGGATACTGACTGCACTTGCATATGGAACATGGGACATGTCCTCTTCCTCTTCTTGTGTCTTGCGACGTTGTTCAACAGATAACTTTACACGTACAAGAATAAGAACCTTCAATAGTTTACTATCCTGCATATTAAACCTCTACAATATTGTGTCGACATACTTTCTCTAGTTAAACCAGAGCTTCGTCTTTGCTTGATCTCCTTTAATTTCCATGCCCAAGATATGGTTTGGAGCACCAAGATCTTTCATGTCAAATTTGGAGGACAATTGGGTCTTGAAATCCTGGATAATTGCTTTGTCATTTCCAACCAGCAACATATCATTCACATACAAGACCAGATAAATAAAACGGTTATAAATCAATTTAAAATACACACAATGATCTTCTTTGCCTCTAGTGAAGCCAAGTCCCTATATAAATGTATCAAATTTCTCATACCACATCCTTGGTGATTGTTTTAACCCATACAAAGACCTCTTTAACTTGCATACCAGTTCTTTCTTATGCTTCATCGTAAATCCTTCAAGTTGCTTCATTTAGATCTCTTCTTCCAGATCCTCATGAAGAAATGTTGTCTTCACATCCATCTTTTCTACGTCACAATCAAAAGCATCAACAAAAAATAAAAGTAATCTAATAGAAGCTACCTTGGCAACAGGAGAAAAAATATCACCAAAATCAATTCCCAACACCTGGGAATAACCTTTTGCTACCAACTGAGCTTTGTATTTCTCCATCTTTCCTTCTGTGTTTGTCTTCTTCTTGAACACCCATTTGCTACTAATGGGTTTCCTTCCAGCCATAAACTACACCAGATCCCAAGCCTCATTTTTGTGCAAAGATGTCATTTCATCAACCATGGCCTCTTTGTAGAGTTTTCCATCCTTTGAATCTACTGCTTCCTTCACAGTTTTTGGATTATCACCAACAATAGATAAAGAAAAAATTTGAACAAAAATCAGATGGTGTATACCTTTCTAGCTGCCTTCTTTCTTGAACTAATCTTCTCACAACCGGAGTTTGTGGCTCTTCATCTTCTAATTCCTCTTCCACTGTAGAGTCTGACTCTTCCTCCTTAAGCTCAAACTCTATCTTCTCAGGTTCCTTTGGTTGGACTTCATGTTTAATAACATCTTTCACCTCTCGGAACACCACATCTCTGTTGTACACAACCTTCCTTGTTACTAGGTTGCAAAGCTTATAGCTTTTTAAACCATCCTTATACCCAATAAAGATGCACTTTTCATATTTACTATCCAACTTTGTTCTTTTCTCCTTTGGAACATGTACATATGCATCACATCCAAATACCCTCATATGTGAAAGAGAGGGTTTCTTCCCAATCCATACCTCTTTTGGAGTCATATGCTCCAACGCTGATGAATGTGATCTATTGACCAGGTAACATGCTATATCCACCTCCTCTTCCCAAAATTCTTGTCCTAACTCAACAACACTATGCATGCTTCTTGCCCTTTCCATCAACGTCTTATTAATTCTTTCTACAACTCCATTTTTCTCAGGTGTGTATGGACTATTCTTCTGCCATGCTATGCCCCACTTCTTACAGAATTCTTCAAATTCCTTCTTGCAAAACTCTCCACCATTATCTGTCCTCAGCACCTTTATCTTCTTCTCTATCTGGTTTTCCACCAGAGCCTTAAATTCTTTAAACTTGTCAAAGACTTCTGATTTCTTATCAAGGAAATATATCCATGTAATCTTTGAAAAGTAATTTATAAATGATACATAGTACACAAGCTTACCCAGTGATGCAACCTTCATAGGTCCAAACACATCACTGTACAGAAGCTCTAATATTTGTTTCACCCTCTTACCACTAGAGAGGAAAGTCACCCAACTCTGCTTCCCATATACACATTTTTCATAGAAATCAAAATCAAGAGAGCTATTAGACATACCTTCTACCATACCTTTACCATGAAGTATTCAAAGACCCTTGTCTCCAATATGTCCAAGCCTTTGATGCCATATCATGGCCCTTTCTCCAGAGACCACTAGATTTTCTACTCCACTTTCAGGAACCACAGAACTGTTACAACCATCAACAACAGTGCTACCTTGTAGCTTGTATAGAGTTCCAATCCGAACTCCCCATATCAATACTAGTGCTCCCTAAAGCATCTTGTAGGTATCCTTCTCGAACACTGTTTTTAACCCTCCATCATCTAGCTTGCTTACAAAAATTAGATTTCTAGACAATGCAGGAATATGCAGAACACCCGGAAGTGTTCTAATCCTTCCACATAGCAAATTCAACTTAAATTTTCCACGACCAATGATTTTAGCCTTCTTGTCATCCCCCAAGAAGACATCACCACCATCATATTTCTCATACTCGTAAAACCACTCTTTGTGGGGAGTGAAGTGAAAGGATGCACCTGAGTCAATCAACCATGCCTTGTGATCTACATGTGTACTTGAATAAGCTAGGTACACATCCCCACCTTAATTTGAGGTTGTTTTCACCTCTGCACCCCCTGGACCCCCCTTGTAGCATAAATATTACGGGCAGCGTTGCCACCACTTTACGAGCTGGGGTCCAATGTGGTGATACCTCTGAATAAAGAAGATAGTCAGGCTCCACACCCAACATAGTGTTTATCTAATGGTTGATAAAGTACTAATCCTCTAGCTGAATATAAACATATGATAGATTAACTTAATTGTAAGTTCTCTGGATATACGATAATTGGCTTAAGAACAGTCGTGTTCACACGTAGGTTCGATTCAGTAAATTCACGTATAGAAATATGATTATGGAATGTAAAAATTTATTGATATGTAAATACTGATTCACCCCCCCTCTCAGTTTTTTTCCCAAGAATTGGTATCAGATCAGGTCCCTTGGCAGAAGCTTGAACGCTTAAAGGCGATCTGTCGAGACAATGGCAAAGAAGCAAAAGAAGAAAGCACCTTAGAACAAGAAAACATCTCAAAGGAAAAATGACATCAGGAGCGACAATTGGCTATTAGGTCGAAGCAAGAATTTAGATTTAGAATCACCTTAGTTTGAATATGAACAAGAAAAATAAGTATCAAGTACTAATTTTTGGTCTTCTGGTGATACATTTCTCTGTTCATGCAATATCGAAGATAATGAAAATGATAGTGAAATAACTGGATTTTCTCTTATGGGTGAAAGTGAAAGAAATATAGAGGTAGAAGTTAAAAGGCTCACAGAAAAAATTAGAGATCAACAAGATCTACTTAAAAAAATGGAGTGTACCCTCAAAGGAGAAGTTACCAAGTTAAAAGCTCAGTTGGAGGAAGGAAACAATGTAAGGAATTAGTACAAGGAAAAGGAAGATCAATGTTGAAGGTTACAGGATGAAGTGACATCATTGAGAAATGAAGTAAATGAAAAGGATACAACAATCAAGAAACTTAAAGATAGATCCAGTTACTATGAAGGACTTGAAGCTGAGGTCATCTCTCTAAAGGAAGATCTTGAAAATTCAAATAACCAGAATGAAGAACTACCTCAAGCAGATGAAAAACAAGAAAATGACAATCTCAAATTAAAACAACAAGTGGAAGAAGGAAGAAAAGATGAAGAAATCATGAAGAATTAGTATCTAGAAAAGGAAGAGAAATATTAGGTTGAGGTAAATATCCTAAAAGGCAAATTAGAAGAAAAGGATAAACTTTTACAATTTCAAGACAATACTAATATTTTGGATAATATTATTAGTAGTCAAAGGTCTCCTTCCATCAAATTTGGTCTTGGTTTTCATGATACTGTTAAAGGTGAATCTAGATCACAAACTAAAGCAAGGAATTCTAATGCAAAAATTGAAATGCTCAACAAGGAGATAAGAGGTCAACCCCATCAATAACCAAGGAAAGAAAGTCTTCAAAACAAATCAAATACTCCTAACTATGGAAGTGTTAATTGATTCTTTCCTTTGATGAATAATGTTGAATTTTTATATGTCATAATTTTGGACATGTTGCAGCCAAATGCAGAAGAAGAATGGTTCAAGCTAATAACCGTCACACAGAAAGATCATCAACTTCCAAGTACTTTAAGGGACATTGTTTTTCTTGCAATATGTTTGGTCACAAAGCCATTGATTGCTTTATAAGGAATATGAAACATATAAGATTTTATGCTTCTAGCAAGTTTGGGCATATGCAAAAGAATGTAGGGACAAGTCTATGGATCATCGTAGTCAATATGGTAAGAAATTAAATAAGCAAATTTATATCAGAAAATCTGAAAATGATGAATCCACCAAGAATCAAGAAAAGGAAGATCAAATAAGGGCTGATGTTTCTCTCTGCTCATTCGAAGAAAAATATGATAATGGATGTGCTCATCACATGACAGGAGATAAGAGAAAAATGGAGCCTCCAAAAGAACCATCATGGTAATGATATTCCTGGAACTGATGCTTCAACAAAAGTTCTAAGACTAGTTACAATTAGAAAATACTTAGGAGGAACTGAAGGTATGAAACTTCAGAGTTCTAATTCTCATACGTAGATATTATGAAGATAAGTAGCGCATATATGCTAGTTTGAAAATTCACAATAGCATATATGTTGGTTTGATGAAGAAGTAGTGGGTCAGACTCAGGAAAAGGGTCTGATATGGTTCAAACAATTATCAATTGTCTTTTTTGTCTAGATGATTGATGACTATAGTATCTGGATGTTACTTAGAAGTTATTTTGACCCTCACAAGTTATTGATGACTTGATGTATAACTAGTTGATTATGATGCCTTCATGATTCTTACTGATATTTGCAATGATCAGATATGACAATGAACAATTGGCACAGGTTCAGGGGGAGAATATGTTATGCTTCTAATAATGCATTTTTCGCATTATGTTTAGAAATATCTAGTACATAACGATTCTTATAAATGTTGTAATCATGCCTTCAAACACGCATAAACTGCATATGGTGTAGTTATGGATGAGGATTCCTATAGTTCTTGGCCCTCACATGGTTGAGGATTCTTGTTGTTGATGGTATCAAGAAATATTGACAAATGACTATGAGCTCATGGTTTGCTAGATACATATTGCTATCTCTATGATGGATACACATTATGTTGATACATGCATTCTTACTTAAATTACACATTGGTAAATAATGTTTCTTGGCCAAGAAATGGTGTTATTGTAGGTTTCATGAAGACATTTCTATATGAAGACGTGGTTATTTGGAGAAATGGTACATTGTCTTATGTTGCAAACTGATGATGGATATATATAGGTTGTTGTTTTGGATGTTGTTGACAAATACTTATGGTGTAGATCATATATGGTGTATGATAGTTGTCGATAACTATCCTGGCCTTGTTTAGATCTTTGGTATTTGTTATAAATGTCAAGTATATAACTTGATGTAAAGCTAATGTAAAGACCTATTATGTAATAATTTCCATATTCAGTCATGTATGGACTTTTAAGATCATGTCAAATATGTAAACCCACTTGGTTGGGTGGATGATTCAAATTTGGTTTATTCCCACTTCGATGGGTGATTGACACATGTATGAGTCATTAATGATAGGAAGGTCATACTCACATAGTTGAGTTATAGAGTCATGTTATTCTTTCAAAAATATTTTTGCAGACTCTGTGTATGCTAAAGGGGAGCATGGATGGTATAGTGCATGTCACCATATACTAAGGGAGATTTTGATTAGGAAATTCAGCCTGTGCCTAGGGGGAGCATGATCAGTGTTCATATTCAACAGTTCAGATATGGAAGCCTTCATTTAACATTCATTGGCCCTTTTTCCTTGATGTCAAAGGGGGAGAGTAGATTGGTGTTTGGAGAGTAGCTTGATGTTTTGACAAGCTGGGCACTTGTCTTAATGTTATTTACACGTTGTTGTGAGAAAACACCAAAGTAGTTGCCATCAAGTCCAAAGGGGGATATTGTTAGCATTATGATGCATGTGTTGTCCTTGATGGAAACTCACTTGTGGAAGAACAAGTATATGGTAACTGGATGAACTACAGGTCAGATCAGATGTGACAATATGATGGAACAGAATAATGGTCAAATGTTTGATACAGGGAGATTTTGTTATTGTTGAAGATTTGTCCTTAATGAAAACCTATTTGATGAATGGAATACTTGATAAAGGTATAAACAGGATGTGACAGAATGCATGGTAGATGTGACAAAATGCAGGGTTTTTTAGAGGAATTAGTTCAAAAATGATATAATGATGGTAACTCACATTGTAACATGTCAATTTAGAGGTAACCGAGTAATGACACAGAAGAACAGGAGGATGGAACAAATGACTATAGATCATAATCAAGCAATTTAAGAAAAAGAATGTTTTAGTTGTTTTAAGTTGTATATGTTGGTCCAACTAGTCCAAATCTAGTATACAAGTGGGTTCACAAAACAAAAGGCGTGTATACATATGCACGCACTTTCACAAGAGGAAAAACATGTATGCCATGGAAAATTAAGATTAATGAACACCAAGGGTCCATACCATGGTAACATCCAGCAATATTGAGCGGAATAATTTTTACATGATATCGTCCAAGAATACCACAAGTTCTAAGTGTTGTTTTGGTCTAAGCTATTGCGAAAGGCTAAAACTATATAAGGAGGAGAAGATCAAAGGACTAAGTGTGAATGTAAAATGGTTTTTCATGAATACTTCTATTTGAAATATATTTTATGTTGCAAGGGCTATGGTTATGATATGATCTGAAATATTTTGTGCACCTTTGGATACTATGTTGGATCAGGATCATGAGACCTAAAATGACGTATCATTATATGATCTGATAATGGATGGGCTAGATCTGAGTCATAATGCATGTTTTATCCTTTATATGGTATGATCTGGGTATGTTATAAGTTATTATTTGCATATCTATACACTGGTTCGCCTTGGTGAAGGTGCGTATACACGTTGATTCGACACTTCCAAGTAGCATATTCAGAAGAAAAGCTTGTTGTTCAGAGATGATTGATCTATCTTATCAGTGTTGTTGTTTTACTGCTATTTGTCAATGATGTCTTCATTAGATCTGAAAATAGGGTTGACTTTAGAAGAATATTGAGTCTAATTGATTGTTTGATTGAGTGAGAAGGGTGATCTTTGTTGCTATCTATTTATAACTCTCTAAATTGACAGTAGATCTTCAGAATGTCACTGATTGGTACAGTTTGTGGTTTAGAGGTTTTATGATTCAATATATTTAGAGGTATATGCAAGTTGGGTTAAAGGAAGTAGCGTATACATGCAGGTTGGCTTCATTGAAGTAGCGTATACCTTCTAACAAATGATTTTTGAGGTTGCAATTGGTTCTAATTGTTGATACAGTGTTCTGAGTTCATATCTATGTTCTGGTTACAGTGATCAGATTGTTCTAGTTGATTAGTTGAATTTTGATTAAGTATTGGTTGATTAGGTTTTGAGTGAATGGTTGATTCAATTGTGTCAGAAGTTTCAATGATTGGTTGATTCAGAAAGTGATGATTGCGTTTCAGTTATATTAGAGATTGATGATTGGGTTTCAGTGATTGGTTGATGCAGTTGTATTTGATGGTTGTATTGCAGTGGTGATTGATTTTGACCTTCAATTTTACTGATGGGTCCATTATGAAAATTTGATGAAATGTGGCGTACATATTTTGTTGTGTACCGGGAGTATCCAGTTTAAAAATTTATGAAACGTGATCCCTGAAGGATATTGAGGGTTGGATCCTTCAGTGAGGAATTTGAAGCTTCTTTCCAGTAGCGGCTGGTGATAAGAGCTAGGGGGTTGGAGATCCCTTCAAGTAGAAGTTGGAGAATGAGTGAAGGTAGTAGCCTTCTGTAGGCCAGTGCCTATGTACTGGTAAACATATCAACCAATACAAGAGCTAGGGGGTTGTAGCTCCCTTCTAGTAGAAGCTATAGAACAAGAGAAGGTTGTAGTCTTCTTCAGGTGGGTGCCTACGTATTGGTATGAGTCTGCACCAGTACAAGATTGTAAACAACTTATTCTTTATATTAAAAGAAGATAGAGACAAGAACATCAAGTGGTTTTTCTCTCGCATTGGGTTTCATGGTGTTCGTGTGTGTTGCTTATGTGTGATGGTTTATTTATTACAACACATGGTTAATGTTTATATAATGGTTAATAAAGTAATAATGCACTAATTGAAGATAAACATATGATGGATTAACTAAATTATAAGTTCTCTAGATATACACTAATTGGCTTAAGAACAATCACGTGCACACGCATGTTCGATTCAGTAAAGTCACATATAGAAATATGAATATGAAATGTAAAAAGTTATTGATTTTTAAATACTAATTCCCCCCCCCTCTCAGTATTTTTCCCATCAAGAGACATTGTATAAGTAAAAGAGCATGTCAGAAATATCCACCAGAGCATAGATACAATGTATGATCACGAGAATACTCATGAAAATCAGTTAAGAGCAATTAATGATCAATTAGGGGTAATGAGCAGAGAAGTCACAAGTTTTGAAACTGCTATGAATAGACCAAGTTATCCCCCTAGATACTCTGAGATAGAAGAAGAAGGCCCTAAGTTCACCTTCATAAAAGCTTCCCAGTCCTTGTCCAATCTCTCTCTCAAAGGTTTTGAAAAATATTAAGGCCAGTTTGAAGCCTTAGAAAAGGGTAACAAGTTTGCATGAGAAAAATTAAACCTTTAAAAAAAAAGGTTTCATAATTTTACACGAGAGAAATAAATATGGCAAGTCAGTCAGGGGATTAAGGCAAAACCTCTACAACTAAAATAAATGACCAAGTTCTTGTAGATTTTTTAATAAAGCTATAAAGACATCAGAAGATGGTGTTAGCTCTCATCATAAAAAGATTCCATTCCATTATTGGACTCAACGTCTTGCCTATGTAGAAGTTAGAGATGATATGAATGTCCAAACAAAATTTGCAAATCAAAACAATACATTCTTTATCAATTTTGATTGTCTAAACGGGGATCATACATTCATTCTCCTACAACAGATTAATACATGGGATGATCAGAAGAAAGCAGACACTAAAGCTTCATGGAAAGTGGTAGTCATATTAATCACATGGAACCTAACAGGGAATGCTAGACTCTGGTGGGAAACACTTAAGAAAGAAGAGAAAACATAAATTGTTCAAAATGATGATCCTTTGGAAGATACCATGATGGCTCTCTCCCATGAATTTCGGGGAGTTATTTCCTCTCACATTGAACATTATGCCCAAATGTTTATGAGTCAAAGACTATGCAATTTAGATTTATTATCATAATATTATTGGACAATGCAAAATCTTTATTATAAAATCCCTGATCACCATGATGTGGCTTATCTTCAGCACTACATAGCCTCCATTCCAGGGAAAATACCTGAACTAGTTCAACAATCACTGTCTGCACAACACTTTACCATAGATACATTGTCTCTAGCCGCACTTCACTAACACATTCTTTACCATTATGAAGAATGAATGTGCCACCAACAAAAATTGTAAGAATGTCAAAAATCAGTTACATTTCAGCCCCACCATTTATGACTCCTTTACTGAAACATATCATTTTGGGTGTTATAAGAACCACTTCAGAAAGGGTTCTCAAAAAGACCAAAGTGGTAAGTGTTATTGTAGGTCTCAACCTCCTAGTACTAAGAAAAAGAAATATAGGTCAAGATCTCCTATACGCAGAAGATCATGATTTGTTTTCAAGAAAAGGTCTAAACGAGTTGTCTAAATGCTTTATTTGTGGTCAAACTGGTCATTCGTCCAACAAATGTCCCAAGAAAGGAAAGAAAAGAAGCCAAAAAAGGATTGTCGAAGTTTTTAAATCCTCTTATGACCCAGCTGATTGGGGCTTAGTTTCTCATACAAATTCTGATTTTGAATGTTTTTTTGTACATAGTTCTAGTTGAGATAATAGCTATGACAGTGATGAAAAATTCCAAAAGGTTTCTCTTTCAGACAATGATAGTGATAATAATGAGTGTACATATCTGTCCAATTGTTTCATGTTTTCATTTTATGATTTACAACATCAAATTGAAGAAATCCAAGACAAAAGGCCTCTCTTCATCCTAGCTTGATTATACCTTGAAGACACCTCCAAGATAATATTGATCACTTGGAGGCTTCTATTCCCCACAAGACAACTGTTGGAGAGTAATTTGAGATTTCAGATTGGCATATAACACCAGAAACATCACAAGAATCCACTAGTAATATTGCAAAGAAATTATTGGATAAGATTAAAAGGGTAGAAGAAGATCTCCAAAGAGATAGAAACTAGATGAAACAACCTGAACAAAGGATTCAAGCCAACATGTAAGATCTTAATAGTCTGAACTCACAGTTTATTTCTTCTACATTCCTTTCCCTCAAACTCCATTAATATCATCCAATCAACATAGTAATGAAGACATTCATGACATCAATGGTATTGATGATAGTATGGTCATCCCTCTAAAAATAAACGTGCTTGGATATCAAGAATATATTCTTGATGCTCAGATTGGTACTGGAGCTATGAGCAGCTGTTGCAAATTCAAGGTCATTCCTGCTTACTATTCGAAACCCACTCAAGTCCAATTTAGAGCAGTTAACAAACAACTGATAAAAATTCCATATATTGCTCATGACTTTTCAATCCTCTTAGGATCACAAGAAGCATATGTCACTCTATATAATTATGGTATTGGTGCTGTTATGTTGCTTGGACAGGATTTTATGAAAAAAATCATGCCGGTTACCATTGAAAACATGATAATTTTCAGCATTCAAGGTGAAAAGGTGCAAGTCCCTGCTAAAAGTAAATACACACTCAGGTTAAAACCTGATGAGGTAAGAAATTTAGATGAAGCAGTAATAGATCTCTCCAAGATGAGAAAAATTTTAAGCATGTACAAATCCATGGCCCTACTGTTCTATTTGATATTGTAAATAATTTGAAAAATGATTGTATAGCCAAACAACCAGATGCATTCTGGTTCGGGGAAAACTATTTTGTCTCACTTCCATTTCAGATGAAGGCTATGTCAAAGGACAAAAGGAATTAGCAAATCACATAAGCCCATCTGAAGAAGAGCTTTTTAAAGGAGAAATTAATGACTCGATAAAGAGAAAATTGATAGAACCATGCAAGAGTTCTTGGGCATGTCCAATATTGTATGTCAACAAGCACTCAGTGCAAAAATGTGGAAAAAAGAGGCTAGTTATCAACTACAAATCTATGAATGAAGCTCTTGTGCCCATTAAATATCATTTACCTAATAAATAAATGTTGTTATCAAAGATCACCAAAGCTAATATATTCAATAAGTTTGATCTTAAAAGTGGGTTTTGGCACGTCGGCATTAATGCTGAAGACAGATATAAAAAAACGTTTGTGCTACCTGGAGAAATTTTTCCAAAGAAAGTTATGCCATTTGGTATGAAGAATAACCCATAAGAATTCCAGAAGAGAATGGAAGATCTTTTTTGAAATTATTCTCTTATCATTGTCTACATAGATGATTTGTTAATTTTCAACAAGGATATTACTAAACATAAAAAACACCTAGAGATATTTTATCAAGTTGTTTTCAAGCATTGTATAGTTCTTTCTGCCTCCTAGGATAAGTTCATTATTGCACAAACCTGGATTGAGTACTTGGGTCTAATCATATCCTAAGGTAGAATAGAATTACAACCACGTGTATTGAATTCTTTATCAAAATTTCCAGACCATTTTCTAGATGTTAAGACTGTACAAAGATTTTTAGGATGTTTGAATTACATCAAGCAATTTTATCCAGAGGAGGCCATAGATACAGAGCTTCTGTAACAAAGACTAAAAAAGGGTAGCAGTTGGAATGATCAGATGACCAAAGTCGTAAGAAATATAAAGCAATAAATCATACAACTACCACCTTTGGCTCTTCCCCACAGTGACCTATCATTCATTCTTGAAACAGATGCCTCATATTACTGTTGGGCAGTAATATAATTGCAGAAACATGGAAAAAATGATGAACTGTGTGCATATTCCTCACGCACATTCTCAGATGTTGAAAAAAATTATCCTTCTTCCCATAAAGAAAATCTAGCAGTAAATAATTGTATAAAAAGATTTAGGTTGTTCCTTAAAAGTGTCCACTTCATTGTTAAGACAAATCTCAGGCATGTGAAGGGAATGATGCAAAACAAAATATTGGTTGAACAAGGTAATTCTAGAGTTTTAAGATGTGCTTTATGGTTAGATGGATATGACCTGGATATCATATATAAAGTCGGTAAAGAGAATTATCTTGTAGATTTAATGACTAGAGAAGGAGAAATTATTCAGACAAAATATACAGTCAAAAAATTTGATTTTGGTGAATGTTCATCATCCTCCCATAACAAATCCCATGTTACATTATGCCCTTCCTGCCATTATTCTTTTTGTGTAGATTGTCTTTTAGAAAAAGTTAGGTCTTTACCCATGGAAATCTGAAAGATCATTCTTGAGAAATGGTTTTGGTTCTCAGATACAAGGCACACCTATGATATTCCATTAGCACCCGTCAACCACAACTATGCCTATTTGGTGCAGTAAGATATCCATATCATATACTTGTTTATATTTATGATCCTAATCTGAGATGGATAGATTATTATTCCATTCTTTAGTAGGACCATTCCTATGAAATAATTTCAATCATTATCTATTTTGAATACATCATGTCTCCATTCAGTCATTGGAGTAGTTGGATGAACCTCCTACTTGTTTCTTTTGTTCCCTGAGAAGAAGATCAAGGCAGGCTCTATCAACAGTTTTCCCTTTCTATTTTGTATAATGACATGTAGCATGGAGAAGAAAGATATGATCTATTTGAATTTCATCTATTATATAAGGGCACCAACATGAAGATCAACCAAGATAGTTCTTCTCCTATAGGATATAATTCTACTATTGAAATTGACTTCACCAAAATAGTCAATTTCAACACATATCCAAACTCTCTCAACACAAGAATCTTTGTTGCAAAATTAGTCTTCCTTTATTAATTTTTTTACAAATATACAAAGACAAAGAAACATTTTCTGATAAAAGAAAACAACCCTTGTTACATTATATACCTTTTCTCTATAATTAGATTACAAACTAAAACAAGTTTCTCCTTCATACTTAATTACAAATTGCTAAAATAAGAGAGATAAATCGTATCTGAAATACATGCACATAAACATCTTTCCAATCCTATCTGCATCTAAAGATCACATTGTTGCTAGATTCATGGTTGGAGATAAGGCTCACCATGTCAAATTTGATGAGGTGGCATGCAAGTCAACAACTATCCATGAGATTTTTCCTCACGAATTCTTGAAAAATAGGGTCGAGTGATCCGTTTGAAACTCTAAAACCGTTTATTAGAAAATCGAGAGAATGTTTTTTAAATGGTTTCATTTTGGGAAGAAACCTCTTTTTGTTTTGAAAAATTATTTCTCATTTGTTTAGAAAGCGTGCCCAAAATTACTGTGTTGTACAAGAAAAAATAGAGTTTTCACTGACCATTTTTACACAAATGCGCTACTACTCCCGTTGTTAGCGCATTAACGCATTTTATTTTTTATTTTTATTTTTAAATGCACAACAATTATTACACTCTCGTTGTTAGCTCTTTAAGACTATTTATTACAAATCGGTGCTGACACTGAAATTTCCAATGCTTTTAAAAGCTAACCAAAATTGTGATAACACATCCCAACATATTTTTGAATTATATTTAAATCTATTGATGATTTCATGTAAAAATATGTATTAATACATTGTAATGTAGAAAACGATCTATGTTGAAATTATATACTCTCTCTCTCTCTCCTCTCTATATATATATATATATATATATATATATATAATATATATATATATCTATAAATTGGAGTTTTAATATTTGTTATGTGTTTTCAAATCGTGAATATTATCTACAATGTGTTCATATAGATATGTCAATTTCCAATTCTAGTGTTACCATGGGTTGTTTAGAGGAGAGGTTGTCCTCCTTACCTAAGTTTAATTCCTTTTGTTATGGTGTTTTTCCTTCGTGGACTAATTACAATTTGAATGGTACCACTAATATGATTCTCACTTACATATTAGAAGGTGTAACAAAATGTCCTAAAAAAATTAAGTCAAATGAAACTAGCTTGGTGGTTAAGAGTAAACATTTCTATCCTCTCTACCTAATTCAAAACTCATTATGACATTTTTTATACTCATATTCATTAACAATTCTGCATTTTTTTCTTTTTCTATTTTCACGTGGAAAAAGGCACATAATTTTATTTAAGAGGGAAGAAGAAAATTAAATTTTGCATATGCACCAAGTGCATTCCAGAGAAACATCCACCATCTAAGGATATGAAAAATACTTTTCATTTGGAAAAACCCCAGGGACTACAAACCCTAGGCCACAAGACTATGATAAAACAAGAAAAGGCATGGAGGCTTGAAGAAAAATTGCGAAGCAAGCATAGAAAAAGGGCCACAAAGCCCACAAACAACACCTACAAAAGAGTCGCTGAAAAAACCAAGGACATATCCTATATATGGGGCATATGACGCCCCTGAAGCCACATAATCAAGCTCAAGACAAATTGCAAGAATACCTAGACATGAGCAGAATGAAAAGCCAATAGAAATTCCAAAACCTCAGCGATAGCAGTAGATCTCCTAAGAAACAAGCACGGGTCCTGAAGCCCAACATGATGTCGGCAGCAAAACAAGAAATGATGAGCCAAGCAGTCAACCAGGAATAAATGACGACATTGAAGGAGAAGCGGTGGCAAATCAAAACTCTAAGCACTCCAACAGAAACATGAAACCCAGCACACAATCACTACATAGAGAGAGCCTGTATAGACATGATTACAGCCACTAGGGAATGGGTCCAAAATCACCAAAATCATGGATGGAAAGGAACAAACCAGGGAACTAAAACAACCAAGGTTCTAGCCACCCCATTCCCTTGACTCTGAAGCAATGAAATTAACATATTAGCCAATTATATTGAAGATTCTACATATAAAAAAATTAAAATAAAATTAATTATAATTTCATTAAAAAAAAACCTATATACATGATTAATTAATAAAAAGAAACACAATACACGGAAACTCACCATTTTCAAATCATATTCATTAGAAAAATGTTTGCACTATCATTATTATAATAATAGTATAATTTTGATTTAAATGACTTCTTATACCATAAGTGTTTATATGTAATTAAGCAAGTAATTAAATAGAGTAACTTAGTATATATAAATCCTTTACATTTAAATTATTTACACTCAAATCATGGGTATAGAATATTATTTTTGGTGAGATGGTATTATTTTTCGGTAAGTTTTTTGTTTGTTAAGGGTGATAGCAATGAACCTATATTATTTTGAAGGTTGATAATATTTTTTTGCTTTGCAAAGATGATTTTTTTTAAATAATATTTTTGAGATTTTTTTTAAATAATATTTTTTAAAACTTTTTAATAGAAATTTTATTAATTTAGTTTAAATAAGAATTTTTATTAATTTAATTTGTTGTTAATATTTAACTGTATTCATTTTTGAATTTTTAATTAATATTATTTTTATATATTGGGTGTAAAATGTTTTTTTTTAATATTAGTTTATTTTACTCCATACACTAAATTGATATGTTTAATATTTGAATTTTTATTATTCATTAATGTGTTAATTTTTTTTTTTTTGAATAATGATTGTTTAAGTATAATTAAAGATATAGATGTTTAAATTTAGTTGATTTTTTTTTTAACTGAATTTCTAAATGTTCAAGAGTAATGGCATTTTTTATTTTTAGTTTGTTTCCAATTTTGTCAAATATATTTTTATTTATAATTTTAATTGCTAAAAGGATTTTCGGTTTAATCAAATTAGTCAAGTTTTCTTTGTCAAGAAATCAATTTTTTTATTTTCTATTGCATTTTTTATTTTTATTTTTTAACTTTTTAGTGTAGATTTTTATTATGGTTTTTTTAAGATAAAAATTTGTTTCTCATTTTCAAGAAAAACATGGTATTTTGTATGGTGATACTACAACTTTTGTACCAACATTTGGTTATTTTGACAAATCATCTTTTATATCTCTTTCAAGTTTTTGGATAAATGCACTATTGAATATGATTTCATTATATTGATATTATTCTTAATCTAGTAATGAGTAGCCAATATTTCCATGTAAGTTGAATTTAAAATCATGTCAATATTATTAATATAAAAAAAGAATAGTATTCAAACCAGATATAACTTTATAATCATTAATTGTATCTCTTTAAATT
>APFE031076092.1:3786-39596 GCA_000404065.3 Pinus taeda | reverse complement strand
GATCTCGGCATAGTTCGCTATAAACCGTCTTAAGAAATTAGCCTTCCCTTGAAGACTTTGAAGTTTTCGAATGGAGGACGGGGGAGGCAACTGGACTATCGCCTCTACCTTGAAGGGATCAACTCTAATCCCTTCATTTGACACGATGAACCCTAACAACTGACCGGACGTAACCGTGAAAACGCGCTTTTTTGGATTCAAACGAATTTTATAAAACTGACATCGCTCAAAAACCATTCGAAGGTGACTGGGATGATCAGTTCTTTTTCGAGAACGAGCAGCGAGATCGTCCAAGTATGGTTCGATGATATGTTTGATGTCATGGAAAGCATATGACATGGCCCACTGGAAAGTGGCTCCAGCATTTTTGAGACCAAACGGCATCTTTCTGTATGCAAAGGTACCCCAGGGACATATAAAATTTGTCTTCTGTTGATCTTCAGGACGGATAGAAATTTGATTATAACCAGAAAAACCGTCCATGAAGGAAAAAATCTCATTACCCGCACACTCATCAATAATCTGATCAATGAATGGTGTGGGGTAATTATCTTTCGAGCAAGCTTTGTTTAAATCCCTAAAGTCAATGCATACTCGGATTGTTCCTTGCTTTTTATCTACAGGGACTGGATTAGAAACCCAATCAGTAAGAGGAACAGGGTATATAAAACCCGCCTTGAGCAGCTTCTCTACTTCGGCTTTAATGGCTGCCACTTTCCTAGGATTAACCGGTCGAAGTCTTTGACGAACCGGCTTAGCATTTTCATACGTCTTGATCTCATGTTGAACTATAGAAGGATCAATGCCAGGCATTTCCTCATATGACCAAGCAAATACATCTCGAAATTCCTTAAAAAGGTCGGTGTAAATTTGCACTTCTTCAGGGGAACATTCAATTCTGATGAAGAGATTCTCGATCACGTTAGGGTCCCTAGAGATGTTTATAGATATCACTTCTGAGATCACCGACATATTACCTTCGGCATGAAAGTGTACTGGAGCCAAAGGATTCGATATCTTACAAACATCACTAGTGAATAGCTTGGAGAACCTAGCTTCCACTTCCTCCAATGGAGGAAGGAAATATAAACGATGGTGTAAGTCTTCCCAAGGTCGATCTACACCCATCATCACTTTGAGGATTTCTTCTTCAGAAGGTAAAACCGTATCTAAGCAGTCCAAGGCGAAGGTGGAATCAAAGGCCCAAGCTGGGGCCACATAACCCTCAAACTCCTCTTCGGAAGAAGGAGCAGAGTGGTCGTCTACGGAGTTAACGATAGACTGATATCTAAGGTCAACCGCAAACATAGAGGATTCCATTCCATTTACTTGTCCTTCAGCTAATGTGGTCATAGGTGAAGGCAAGGTCCAAGGGTCCGAAAAATAATGAGTTCGGAAGAACCCTTCTCAAGGAGAGTCCTTGGATGATGAAACGACATTGATTCGAGTGATAGGAGAGGGAAACTCAAAAGTACCCATCAATGAGGAATACAACCCAACTCCTAGATTCTCCGTAGGCGGGCGAGGGTTATCCACTAAGGGGACAGTAGAGTCAAAAGCTGCTTGAGGATCAACTGGACAATAATCCAATTGATCAACCTTAACGATTTTCCCTTCATGAGGAAAGCAGATGACAAGAAATAGATTCGAAACGACGACATCCATCTCGTATACCCAATTCCTTCCTAAGAGGAGATTATAGTCTAGGTTAGCATCTATGACCTCTACTTCAACATTGACGACCTTTCCTCCAACACATATAGGAAAGGCCGGGATAATCCCATGCGGCTTGTGAGAATGCCCATCAAATGCGGTCAGAAGTGTAGGTGAAGGAACAACCAAAGGAGATCCAATGGCCTTCCAACAAGACATTGACATGATGCATGTGGAAGCTCCCTCATCAATAACGGTGCGAAAAATATTAATCTTTCGGTATGTAGACTTTATCTGGAAATCCATGTGATGAGGGAGTCGCTTTTTGACATTTAACGTGTCAAAAGTGAGAACTAAAGAGTTGGTTGGATCAACTGCCCCAATCGCCGAGAGTAAAGCACTTCGTTGAGCCAGACACGACTGGAGAACCTCTAAAGCAGACATAGCGCATGGACTCTGGGCCAGATCCTCCACAATGGAATAATTCTGGGTGGCCCTAGCGTTAGGATTGATAGTCGCGCATTTAGCAGAACCTTTCAGTATCCGTGGTATAGTCTCAACAGGGGATCGCTCAATATGAAGGTCGGTATTTCCGGGAGCATTTTTGTCCTTCGAAGTTTCAGCTTCTCCGTAATCACGTGACCGAGTAGCCACATGTACATTAAAACCCATCATGAAAATGTTCGATGATTTTTCCCCTTCCTGGCTACCCCCCGAGGAGGTACCAGGATTTGAACTCGCGCTAGCAAGCAATTGCTGCCCTTGGGGAAAAGGGTTGGTTAACACAGCTTGAGAACTAGAAGCCCCTTGCTACCCTAAGAAGCACTAAGTGTCCTGAATCTTCAGGAAGAGATGAGTTAAATGGTCTCCACTACACAACTTGCATGGAAACTTGACTTTCTTTGTAGACTCATTTCTACCCCCACCAGCATTATTGCGGAATTTATTTGTGTCAGCCTTCCCATCCTGATTCTTTTTCTTACCTCATCCTTTCTTTTTCCCATTGGAGTTTTGATTTCCTTTGGGGTTATCAGATTGGATGACATTAATCGAAGAGGGTTTGGAAGACGAAGCAGTAGACGATGTGACTTGGTTGTTTGAAGCAGTTTGCAATGACAACTGCTGCAATTGGCTCAACAAGTTCACCGCATTCGTGTCTACCGATCCAACGATACCATCCCCATGGGGACCTGGCTTTGACTTGGCTATATCAACCTTTGACCCGGGAGCATCTGGCAAGTATTTTTGTAGGATCCCAGACTGAGAGTAGATCAATTATAATTGTTGGGCCCTAAAAATAGCTTGCTCCTCGAAGTAAACTCCAGACATCGAGACATCCTTAGAGATCTCAGGTTGTAAAGATTTCAAAAAACATTCGAGACGGTACTCTGGAGGGATTTCGGCTTTAATGAGCCTCTTTCTCTGTCTCCATTCCTGAATATGATCAAAAATGTGAGCTGTCGTGTCCTGATGAAAATTGGCCAGAAGTTCAGTTCCGGCATCATAACGGACAGGCAACTGGAAATGATTTAAGAAAATATTAGCTAAGTCGGCAAAAGATGTAAAGATTCCCCGTGGAAACTCTATATACCATTTGGCTGCATTACCAGTCAAGGTGCGCTGAAGAAGTCTCAACCTAACTGAATCATCAATAAGGGAGTTCGATGAGCACCACAAATGGAATGTGGTCACATGGTCGCCCGGGTCCTCACCGCTCTTCCCTTCGAATTTTGGAATGTCTGAAGGGAGTTTCATTGGGACCGAAGGCCAGGCTAGGTTATATTTGATTGGATCGTTTGTTAACTTTGTGAGGTCCGGCAAGTTCAAAGTTGCCAGAAACGGAAGCCTAGGAGGACCTTGGGGGTTCCACCCAGACTGGGCGGAACTCCCAAAGTTCTGAAAAGATGGGCCTAGATTTTGGAAGGCACCAAGCTGCCCGAAGTAACCTACAGAACCAGCTGAACCAAAAGGCATGCCTTGTGATCCAGCATAACTTGGAGTTTGACCAACTCCGGCAGCAAAACCTCCATAACCAACGAAGTTTCCTCCTAAAGGATTATAAGGAGCAGACAACCCCTGATAAGGATCCCAAGCAGAGGCTAGGGGAGGAATACTTTGAAATGAACTAACCGTAGAGTACAGCCTATTCCCTTGTTGGCCGAGAAACGAATTCCCTGTTCCCATACTACTAACCGCAGGGTTAGTCCAACCTTGAAAAGGATTGCTACCTTGTCCTAAAGAAGAGAAAGGCATAGATCCAATTGTTGATTTGGAATGTGGTATATGACCACTTCCAAAAGGAAAACCCTGGAATGAAGCCGATCCACCCATCATGGATGTGGCGGCATGAAACGGAACTGACAGAATACCCTGTGAATGGGTGCCAAATGGGAAAAATCCAGAACTAAAATAATTGGTTTGGGAGTTTCCACTCATAGAAGGAATGGAGGTAGTCCCAACTAAATATGTGCTAGCAAAAGACCTAAATAAAGAAGTGGAGGGGATGGAAATAGTTCCTCCCCCTTGTACAGATATTGGAGTCTGCACAGTCGTAGCACTTGTAATAGAAGCCATGCTTCCAATAGTGGTCAACGATGGTAAGTGCATTATGTGACCTGGACTTGATGGTCGATGCGTTGGAGACCCAACGTATTGTAACACTTCCGGATGACTAGGAGGTAGGGGAGAATTCGGAGCCGCTAACGACTCTGAGAGTTCTTCTACCTCTACGTTATCTTGCGTCCGAAAGAGAACTTGAGAAAGTCCAGGAGTACTTCTCTCTTGTCCTGTGGAAGTACCAGGTCTATCTTGAGCACTGATGCCCCTGAGGGGAGGATCAATCCCCGATGCGTCAGCTGCCACGGGACGAAACCCACCGGTAGTATTACCTCTGCGACTTCTAGGTGAAGGCTCTGAACTTGGTGGTGAAAAACCACGAAGTCTTCAAGACCGTCTAGGCGATCAGTCAGCCACTTTGAATTTTTTTTTAAGATCTAACTAAAGACTCAAAAAATTGAAAGCTAGGCCAACTAGGAGCACAAAGCACACACTATAAAGTCCCTAAAGATATCAGCCAGTCAAACAACTTCCAAGTATTTCCACTCCGGGTGATTAGGACCGGACACCAAAATACGAGAAAGTGAAGTAAGGGGCCTTCCGAAGATAGTCTGGGATAATGACGGTCCAGTCCTATCAGCGAAGGTAACAGAGGAAGTTATGCTGACCTCCTAACAACAGCCTACACCAGTGCAAGCCCCCAAGCTTTGCAAGGGTGCCCTCCAGTAGTACCGTTGAGAGTGATACAACGTTGACCTTAGGTGCCACAGGATTCCCCTCCACAGCCACCTGTGTAGATCCCTAGGAGTAGCAACTAAGGTTACCAACTCGTATCAGAAGCTAGGCGGAACAGTTGTGAGGTAAGTTCGGACAAGTAGGAGAGGGGGTATCTCTCTTCCCTGTCTTTACAAACCCTCATGCTTAGCTCCCAGATCTGGAGCTTTCATGGTCTTCCTAACGCTATTGGATTTTCACTCACTATTCACACTCCTACGCTTGACAGTTTAAAATGGCCTTGGAGAGTTAACTCTCCACACACCTAATCCAAGGCCCTAAAATATCCTAAAACTTGTTGATGTATCTAACTCGACAAATATAAAGTTCTATTATATTTTAAATTAGTGCTTGATTTTAATGGGTTGTTATTTATGTCAAGGGATAACGGAAGTGAAACTGGTGGTGTTTTAACGCAAAAGAAATTAATAAAAACCAAACTACATGCAAATGCACTTGTTTTTTGTTTTTCGATGAAAAGTAATTTCTATAGGGTTCAGAGGAACTTCAAATAAAAGTACAACTTTTTTCTTTTCTTTTCAAACTTCACACTCACAAAAGCTAACAAAACTATAAATGCCTAGAAAAATGCACAAACTAATTGTAATGCAACAAATACATGCTGATGCAACATTCAAAAACTACTCTTAAATCAAAAGATGAAAGTTGCGTGTTTATCGATTCTAGATTTGCCATTTAAATGTTTAGATGGAATATAAGTTTTTGTTGCTTATTTCGTCTAAGCACTAAAAGCAAGATGAAGACAAACAAATAGGCACTTTCACTCAACAAAAAGGAAAACTCAATCAAAGCAAAGTTCAAGAAAGCAAAACAAAGTTTCAAGAAATTTCCTTCAAAAGCAACTCAAAACGACTTTTCAAAAATGATCTAACAAGACTAAAACTTGATGACCGAAAAAATAGGCAATGAAGCACTTTGCGAGCTTGCGACACAAAACAAGTGGGAACTCAACAAAAAAGGTGCTTTGAAATGCTTTTAACAATCAACAAGCAGCGAGATGAGCTTGGCAATAGAAACCAAAATATTGAAATGACAACTTTCAAGAAAGCGTGAACAAAAGACTTTCAGAAAGCAAGAAAAGCAGATGGTCATAAAAATAGTTCAAACATGCGAACCAAAAATTCATTGAAACAAAACTCAACACAAATATTGAAATCAATCTTTCTGCCCTGAATACATAGGGCAGCCAAGATTCCTTGCGAGAAACCTTGTGTGCTTAAGTAAAAATAAATGACGGTTGCAAGAAAACGAACAAGACCAACCTTTTCACAATCAGAGAGAATTTGAAACAAGATGCTTTTTGTAAAAACTAAAGACTATGACAGAATAGTGATTGTTCCAAACTGAATCAGACTAGCATACTATCTTCCAGAAAAAAACAAATTTTAAAAAATCTCAAAAATTAAAGATATACGCGACTATGTTTGCACACAAATGCGTGTATACACGACAAGGCTTAAGGAAACACGCGTATACGCAGGTTCACTTAAGGAAAGATGCATATATACACCTCTGTAAACAGAGAAACTAGCATATAAAAAAGCTTCCAAGAAAAACAAAAAAAAAAAAGTCTGGAAAAAACTAATCAAAGATCACAATTCAGGCACTGACGACATAGTAATAGAAGATAAACAGACAGCTGAGCCCTGATTGGCTTGAATACACCCAAACTAGGAACAACAATAGTGTTGTCCCCAGTGGAGTCGCCAATTCTGTTGTGGGAGAAACTCCCCTAGGGTCTTGGGTGAATACCCTAGCAGACTAAAGGTTGTCTATGCAAAGAAACACACATTCCATGCAATCATAATGCTACTATAAGCAAACTCTATGATAGGGGGCGTACCTGAGGTCCTACGTTCGAGAAGAACCTCCCAGAGTCCAAACCCTTCTTGGAGTTCCTTTGCTCCTTTGACCTGCAAAACAAACAATTCAAGAAAGTACGGGAGTATATGGACTAAACGTCATAAAGAAACCAACTTCATATTATAAAGAAAGGTAGTTAGTTATGCAATTAAACAACCGTTCACATATGAATCATAATATGAATATCATAACATGAAGAAGATCTATATCAGGAATAAAGACATGTGTTTCTTTTATTATAGACAAAGAAAGTACAGAAAAGGAACAATTTCACCTGAATCGTCCTTTCGCAAGCTCCAAGAGGAACCGTCTCTCGGATTCGTCCAGTCTCGATCCTTTAACAAACTCCTTCCATGACTTACTCCATGATCTCTCAAGTAGTAGGAAATCATCAACACACACAAGGAAACAAGGGTTTCCTGTAGGATGGGGGAAGTGCAGGAGGCACAAGGATCTTCAGACCTAGTCAGGGAAATCTCAGCATAGCAATCTTTCTCTATCTTCTCTCCTCCCTTTGGCCTTCCCATAGAAGCCTTTTTATACTTCTCCCAAAGTAGTTTTTTAGTTGGGAATTCGTTGGGAATAGTTGGGCCACGGGCACTAACAGGTGATGAACAGGTAAAACCCATGATCTCCGCCCGAAATTAAGGAGATTTATTTCTTTAAGTATTTTTATACATATACGCGGGTTGGGTATACACAGACCCGCGTATACACATGTTTAGCTCAGGGCAATTTCGCGTATAGGGAAAAAACACTATTTTTTTAAATTTGGGACCAGGTCTGGAAGGATGGGTTGCCCTAGGCCATGAGTGCAGCATCACAAACCTCAAGAGTGAGATTTGGAGCTATAACATGGAGATATAGAATAAGAAGTATACATTGAACAACCAGAAGGATTCATTCTAGGAAATGATGCAAATATTGTATGCAAACTAAAAAAGGCTTTAGATGGATTGAAACAAGCTCCAAGGGCATGGTACTATCGTCTTGACAAATATCTTCAACAACAAGGCTTCACAAAAGGATCTGCAAACATCAACTTATATAAAAAAATTAAGAATGATAAACTGCTAATTATTTTTGTTTATGTTGATGATATCATCTTTGGAAGTAATGAAGAATCTATGAGTCAAAACTTTACTTATGTTATGCAACAATAATTTGAAATTTCTTTACTTGGAGAACTAACCTATTTTCTTGGTCTACAAGTGCGACAACAAAAAATGGCATCTTTCTCTCACAAAATAAATATCTGAAGCAAATTCTAAAGAAGTACAAAATGGAAGATTCCAAACCAATATTGTACTCCAATGGTAGCAAGATGTAGTCTCAGCTCTAATGATGATTCTCCTATAGTGAATCAACCAGAGTACAGATATATGATCAGAAGTCTACTTTATTTAACAAGGACTAGAGTAGATATCATGCATGCAGTAGGAAAAGTTGGAAGATTCTAAGCCACTCTGAAGGAATCACATCTTTAGGCAGTCAAGAGAATATTCAAATATATCTAAGGAACTCAGGACTTTGGTCTATGGTATCCTAAAGATATAGATATCACCCTTCATGCATATATAGATGCAGATTGGGTTGGGAATGTTGATGACCGACAAAGCACTAGTGGAGGTGCATTTTATATGGGATCATGATTAGTATCCTGGTTCAGCAAGAAACATAGTTCGATTTCCTTATCTACAATGGAAGCAGAATATGTGGATGTTGCATCTTGTTGAACACAACTTATCTGGATGATGCAAACATTACAAGATATTCAAATTAAATTTTCTCCACCCATCTCCATCCTATGTGCTAATACAAGTGCTATTAGTATTTCGGAAAATCATGTTATGCACTCTAACACCAAGCATATTCCTATTGAGTATCACTTTCTACAAGAACAAATTCTTGAGAAAAAGGTTAAATTGGAGTATGTTCCCTCCAAAGAACAAGTTGCTGATATATTTACTAAACCTCTTCCCAAAGAAGCATTCAAATATCTTAGACAAAAGTTGTGAGTTGTTTCTACCTCATCTTGTTGTTAAAACCAGTTTGTTCAATCTACATGTACAAAATCAGAGGAGTGTTTTCTATACGCAGATTTCATGAAGGAGAGTCACATATATATGCGAGTTTCTAAGCCGGCAGTAACGTACTTGTTTTTCTCACAGAAAAGCACTGAGTCGGGCTGAAAATCAGTTTCTGACATGCATGTTTAGTCTAATGTTGATGGATATAGTCTATTGATATTCTTTTCTCATTGATGTTTATTTTATTGATGAAGATGTCTTGATGAATGAATTGTTGACAATGCACAGGTAGCATAGGTTCACGGGGAGCATTAGCCTTCAAAATATTATGCATTACTGCCATCATGGTTGTTGAATTCATCTATGCTCTCAGTTATTAATTTCATTTGATGAAAAGGTCATGTAGTTATCTATGGTGTAATAATATGTCTCTTTCTATCATAGTCTATTATGAATGAGTCCTTTTGGATACATGATGTAATTTGTAACCCCCACTATGCATGGGAAGTATGATGTAATAATTGCAATTTTCAGTCATATATGAACATTTGATGTATCCCCACTTGGTTGGGTGATTGATGTATTTATGAGTCATTGGTGATAGGAAGGTCATACTCACATAGTTGAGTTATAGAGTCATGTTATTCTTTTGAAAAATATTTCTGCAGATTCTGCATATGCTCAGGTGGAGCATGGATAGTATAGTGCATCTCAACATGTACTAAGGGGGAGAATATCTTGGTCCGACATTCTCCCTTGATGTAAAAGGGGGATATTATCTTGGTGTTGTTTGATATATCTAACAGGTTCTACAACTTGAAGTGATCAACACCAAAATGGTTGTCATCAAGTCCAAAGGGGGAGATTGTTAGCATTATGGTACGTGTGTCGTCCTTGATGGAAACCCACATATATGATAACCAGATGTATCCTCAGGTCAGTTCAGAAATGATAAAGTGATATATGATGGAAACTCACATTGTAACAAGTCAGTTTAGAGGTAACAAAGTAATGGCACATAAGCATGGGATGATAGGACAAAGAATTACAAAATCATAATCAAGAAATTGAGGAAAAGATTTTTTAAAGTTGTATACGATGTTTAACCTAGTCCAAGTCATGTATACACATGCGTACACAAAATAAAAGGTGCATATACGTATGCACATAGTTTCACAAAAAGAAAAGTGCGTATGGGATGGAAAATTAAGGTTAGAGAGTACCAAGGGTCCATATGATGGTATTAGCCCATAATATTGAGCAGAATAACAGTTACTTAATCCCGTCTAAGAATACCATAGGTTCTAAGTGTTGTTTTGGTGCATGGTATTGACAAAGGCTCTAAGTATATAAGGAGGAGAAGATCAAAGGGCTAAGTGTGCAAGTGAAAGGATTTTTCATGAATACTTCTATCTGAAGTATATTTTGTGTTATAAGGGTTATGGTTATGATATAGATCTAAAATATCTTGTGCACCCTTGGTTACAATGTTGGATCAGGATCATGAGACCTGAAATGACTTATCATTGTAAGATTTCATAAGGGATGGGCTAGATATGAGTGATAACACATGTTTTATCCTTTAAATTCTATGATCTAGGTATATTTGAAGTTTTGAAAAGCTACGAAGTTATAATTCATTATTAGCAGATCTATATGTAGGTTCACCTTGGTGAAGGCACGTATACATGCAGGTTCGACACTTCCAAGTAGTGTATGTAGAGGAAGGGCTTGTTGTTTAGAAATGACTGATCTATCTGATCAATGCTATTGTTTTACTGTTTTTTGTCAATGATTTCTTCATTATATCTGAAGTTAAATTGATTATATAAGGATATTGAGTCTGGCTAACTAATTAATTGAGTAAGAAGGGTGATCTTTTCTGCTATCTATTTAGAACTTTGTAATATGACAGTAGACCTTCAGAATGTCTTTGGTTAGTATAATTTTTGGTTTAGAAGTCTTATGATTCAATATCTTTAGAGGCATATGCAAGTTGGGTTACAGAAAGTCGCATATACATGCAGGTTGTCCTCATTGAAGTAGCATATACAATCTCACATATGATTTTTGAGCTTGTAGTTGGTTCTGGTTGTTGATGCAGTGTTTTGGGTTCAGCTCTATGTTCTAGTGATAATGATCAAACTATTCAGATTGATTGATTGTGTTTTTCTTCAGAGTTGAATGGTTTCACTAATTGGTTGATGCAGTTGTGTTTGATGGTTTTATTGTAGTGATGATTGATTTTGAGCTTCAATGTTATTGATGGGTCCAGTCTGAAAATTTGATGAAACATGGCCTACATATTGTGTTGATGTGTACCAGGACTATCCAGACTAAAAATTTACAAAAAGTGGTCCCTCGAGAATAAGTGAAGGTGGTAGCCTTCTGTAGGCTGACACCTACGTACTGACAATCATATCAGCCAATACAAGAGCTAGGGGGTTGGAGCTCCCTTCCAGTAGGAGTTGGAAAATGAGTGAAGGTTGTAGCCTTCAGCAGGTAGAAGCCTGTGTACCGAAAATAGTCTGTACCAATACAAAACTTGTAAAAACTTTTAATAATAAGAAGATTGAAGACTAAGATGAAAACATCGGTGGTTTTTTCCCACATTGGGTTTCCACCTAAAAAATCCCAGTGTTCATGTGTGTTGCTTATGTGTGTTGATTTATTCTATTCTTACTGCATCTGTTTACTACTTAGTAAATGCATCACACTCTGATTTAAGTTCAACACACAATGAATTAGCTTTTTTACAAGTTCATTATCTATACCCTAGTTTCATTCATTATAGTCGCGGACATAAGCTATTTGGTTTGTATAAAATTATGTATACAGTTTGAAAAGGATAATTATTATTGTGAATGTATAAAATATTGATTCATCCCCGTCTTAGTATTTTTCCTAACAGGAACGACATCATTTCACCAATGATGAAGAAAATCTCAAAACAAACATGAAATCTTGAAGTTTAATTCATGGTCGATCGACTAAATTGGAGAATAGAACCAAAAATAGGTTAAAATCCTTGAATTTACTTACAAGAACAAGAATGGAAGGAATAAGTCTATATTGAAAAAAATAGTATCAATACTTTTGAAGAAAAGGTTCATAACTATAATTTCTCTCTACCAAAAATGAAAAGCAGTTACCTTAAACGAAAAAATCCACATGAGAATGGAATTACATCTTCGCTTTGGAAGGTTGATGAAAGAATACTTTTAGGGCTAAGACCCTTCATTTAATTATAGTAACAGTAACATTAAGGAAGTAGGATAGGTTTAGTTTGGGCTCATTAGGTATCTTTTCAAAAACAATTGAATGAGAAAATTAACAAGTTGGAGGCCAGAATGGCTTTTTGAGACAAGGAGAAAACCCTAATAATTGAACAGTGTAGATATTCTAGGGTTTAATATTAACTGTTGATGTGACCGAATGGTTGAGCATGTGTGTCAACACAATAGGAAGACATGTGTGCATGGAGTTATGTGCCAAATCCATAGAGGAGTCCAAAATCATAGAGATTACAATATACCACATGGATGACAGAAATCATAGTCTTGGAAGATATATTAAGGACCTTTAAAAAGGATATGCATACAAAAAAATCCCCCAAGTGTCAAATGAGCTAACATAATATATGTTGTGATGGTGTGATTTTATTCATAGGACAGGTTTCATACAAACACATGAAGTGTAAGTAATCATGGTAAGTGTATAAGCAGGGAAATACCTACATAAATGTATTATGATAATGGGTATCAAATTTTTATGAGGAAGAAAGAAATTAATGTCTAATCTTTAGTGATAACCAATGTCATAAAAATTTATATAAACAAAGCATTTCTCCTAATATTTCACGATGAGGGTTTTAAGGAAAAATGATAAGATAGGTGAATACCATATAAATAACCAAATATAGAAAAAGGATTGTTCTATGAATGAATAGTAAATCATCATTTAAAGTGCATAATATGTATGGATTTAAGTATCGGAAACCTTCTATGATATAAACAATAACTTAATTTTTCCATAGAATACTATTATCCTTGTTTCCGTTTAAAAAAAATTGGTATGGTTTTTAGGGTTTGTTTAAAGAAATCACATAGGTGGAATGTGAACTCTTCAATGAATGACGCAATAGTGTTGTTTGAGGTTGCTATGTTGGTCATAGAAGGAGTATACACAATCAATATATGTACAAAATGAATATCTATTGGCACCTCAAGTCCCTCTTGGGTGGAATGTTTGTTCCTTTTGGGTAAAATGTTTGTTGATTAATGTGAGCTCAAGGATGACATCATCCTGTTTTTGAATCAAATGCATCTTCTAATGTCAACAAGCGGTAGGATGTCAAAAATTGAATGGAAAATGGGACCTTCTCTTGATCCAAAGAACATCCATGTCAAAGCCATGGATTTTGAAAAATATGCATGCATGCATATATGATCTCTTTTTTTAGTGCTATGTAGAAGAAGGCTCACTATGGTCGAACAAATTATCTAGTTTTTGGTATTTTTGAGTGAAATAATCCTTTTTTCTTTTTGATATTTTGGAATGGTTGAAGTTTTTTGTTTGTTATTATTTCCTTAATGGAAAGCCATCACAAACTTCTTATGTTTAACATGTGAATATTATATCTCAGACAATACAAATCTTTACCGCACCCAAAAAAAAGTATTGCATATAAGTTTAATGATAGATTTTTTTTTTTGTCTAGAGAAATCTGCACTTGGGTGGAGCCAAGATTTTATCCACTACCATTGTAACTGCTAGGTGAACCCATACTCAATCACACGTAGGGACCACAATAAATTATGGAATTTGAATGTAGCACCTCAAATTTGCACAACATCATATCACAATGATAGCCAATCCAATTACACCTTAGTAAGTGTAAATATAGATATATACCATTTATTTGTTTTCTTACCTTCTTTTTGACTTTTTATGTTTGATTCCTTTTATTGAATATTTGATTCCTTAGCCTATTTCTTCATTTAATTAATATAATTGGATCATATTAATTAATGTTATAGATTAAATATTATTATTCATAAACTAGTTGTTTATTGTAGTCGTTATATCAACTAAGGGTCTTTACATTGATCACTATTTAAGCTAGTATCATGATCTGCCTCTTCATCTTTTCCTGACGATGAACAACACTGGATGGTTCGAAATGTGTCCGCAAAAATTCTCCTATGTGCTTTCTACCGAAAATTTTTGTTCTTAATTCAATATGGATCACAGAAGCCTAAATCAGAAATTACTACCCTACACGGAAGGGCCATGAATGTTAAAGTTCATCATTTTGAATGGTCTCACTTAAGGGTTTCCATGTTGAATACAAATCATGTATTTATAAAGTGATTTATAGACTTGTCCCTTATTCCTTCTTTCGCTCAGTTTACGCACCCTCTTAATAATTCTAGTTACCTTTGTATATTTTTTAATGCTAGTATGGAACTAGTTTGTTTGGAGATTTGTAGGATCAGAAAGATTATTGATTTGACTTCGCTTCATTTTCTTTCGCTACATTTGGACCTTTCTAATGATAAATATTTTCCCCTTTGGTCCCAGATTGACGTGTGCTTGACATTGAAATCCAATCGCATGGAAGAAATATGGTAAATGAAGCAGTCCAAGAAGTTTTTCTAGCTCTCGGAAAATTATCTTTCATAACATAATTGTGCTAGTTCCTTTCGTGGTTCTTCCATGAGAAAAATTAGTATTAATCGAATTTCTTCTCTCCAAACTTAGGTTGGTTCGGTCTCTCGCTCTTCCGCCATCCAAAGTGATAGGGGTGAAGTTGGGTCTGTCTCTAGTTTTGGCTATATTAACCCTGCGATTTCCCCACTTCAGATTTCTCCCCTATCCAATGTTCCTTCTTCTCGTGCTGAACATCCTGTTATTTCCAGTGATTCCCAGGTTTATTCTACCAATGAGACCACTGGTCGTCAGTGTTTAGGTGATCTGGTTGATCCTGTTTATTCTTCGAACTCGCATATGTGTCCTCATCTTGTCTGGTTTGGGTCTTCCTTGACTTCTTCTTTTTCCCCTAGATCCCTTAGGTGTCCTTCGTCATTCATTGGTCATCCCTCCCTTGCCCCCTATCTCCCCTCACCGGTGGTTGGTCTATCGTCATCTTTTTCTAACGAGGAACTACTAGTGCTCCTCTTTTTACTTTTCCCTTATGTTGAAAATGCCAGTTTTGTTCTCAGTTCTCCGCATGCAGCCTCTTTGAACTCATCGTTGGACTCGTCAATGGTTAAAATAAAGTTGGGGGAGCACTCCTCTTCGACTCTCTCTTAGTCTGCCATCTCTAACTCTAGTTCAACTCGATGCTCGTGGCCTCCTCTGGATAGTGGTTCTGTTGACCCTACATCCTTGCATTACATCCTTGCATGGTAATGCAGATTCCTTGGGTTTCAATTATGTGGTTTATGTTATGTCGTGTAGCGATAGATTCATGGATAGAGGTTGTCATAGTATTAATAATAATATTTATAATAGTAATATCATTCGTTTTAATAATAATAATAATCATTTTAATAAAATATAACTATAATAATAATAATAATAAATTGAATAACAAGATTAATAATGATAGTAGGGTTGTTAATAACTATAATAGAAATAAGATGTATAATAAAAATAACAATAATATTAAAAATAATGATCCTCTTTTCAATGTTATTAATAGTAATAATATTAGCAATAGTAATAATAAGTTAGTCAATTGTAGGACTTTTTGTTTGTTTAACAATGTTTGTTCTAATTCTTTTGCCCTCTCTAGTAATAGGGTTGTCAATCTCTCGAGATTTTCTTTTGACCCTCTTGTCTTTCTTCTATTACAGAAAGGTTTAAATTTTTCCCTTGCTCCTAGAAAGATCTTGGTTGATGATATCATTTGTGACATTGAATATGGTATTAGAGACTTACCGAATGTCACTAAAGATATCATTAGACAAGACTGTGGTGTTGTACTTAGAAAGGCTAAGCCCCCCAATAATAACATCAAAAAATTTGAGTTTGACGCTCTCGAGTCATTAAATAGTAACAAGGATATTGTTCTCAACGTTGAAAAGGGTGGTGTTGTGGTTATTCTGGATAGAGAGGATTATAGGAGGAAGATGTTGGATCACCTTTGTAATAGTGTGAGCTACAGGAAACTTAATAAGGATCCTTTGAAGAAGATTTCCAAAAGTGTGTCTGTTGTTATAAAATCTAGTAGCTCAGTTGGGTCATTCAATCATAAGCTTATCTAAAGTAGCCCTATTACCCCTAGAATCTATGGCCTTCCATAGATTCATAAGGAAGGGGCTCCTCTCAGACCCATTGTCAACACGATAGGAAGGCTGACCTACCATCTTGCTAAATATTTAGCACTAAATCTTAAGCCCCTTTTTGGCCATACAAAATCATTTGTCAAGGAATCTGCGTCATTTTTCAATGAATTAAAGGTATTAATCTTGATCCCAATGAAAAGCTTGTGAGTTTCAATGTGGCCTCCCTAGTATGCACTAATATCCCCATCAATGAGGCCATTGAAGTCATTAAATGTATTACAAATTCTAATACGACTAGATTAGTTGATATCTATGTCACCTCTACTTTCTTCTCTTTTTATGGGGAATTCTATGAGCAAACTTGTGGTGTCGCCATGGGTTCCCCTATCTCCCCTATGGTGACTAATCTATTCCTCGAGGATTTTTGAATCAAAGGCCTTAGCCTCTTTTCGTCTTCTGCCTAATATATGAAACAGGTTTGTGGATGACAGTTGTACCATTTGGTCCCATGGTAAAGAAGAATTGGATCTTTTTTTCTTCATCTTAATAATCAGTCTAGTTCCATAAAGTTCACCATGGAATTTGAAAGAAATGATAGTCTGCCCTTCCTTGACGTCCTCCTTTCAAAGAATGATGATGGTTCATTTTCTCATCCAGTATTTCGGAAGAAAACTCACATGGAGAAATATCTTCATGCTAATTCACATCATTTCCTAGCTCAAAATCTTGGTGTTCTTAACACTTTAGCAACTAGAGATTTAAGAGTTTCTCATGGAAACCATCTTAATGATGATAAATCACATATCTTGAATTTTTTATTGAATAATGGTTATAGTAGACACCAATGTATTAAGGCTTTCCTCAAAGCTGAAAAATGTCCTAAGGGTAAGATAGAACACAAGGATCGATTTTTGGGTATTCGTCATCCTTTTATCCAAGGGACCACTGACAAGATTGCAAGGATCCTAAGGAAGAATAAGGTTCCTTCAACCTTTAGGCCTCTGAATACCATCCAAAGCTCCCTAAGATCTACAAAATACCTAGTGGACCCTAAAAATATGAAAAGTGTTTATATTATCCCTTTCTCCTATGGGACTCCCTACATAGGTGAGATCGGTCGCTCAATTAATCAAAGGATTCGTGATCATGCTGTTGACATCATGCATGGCAGGACCCGCTCCTCTGCTTTGGTAGAACATGCAGAAAAAACCAAGCATCACATCTGCATTAAGGAGGCCCAAGCCGTTGCCAGGATTAGTCATTTCCATCATTGAAAATTTAGGGAAGCCTTAGAAATCGAAAGAAGGCCCACTAATTTGAATAGAGACGATGGTTGGAATATTAGTAGAAGTTGGGTCCTTGTCTTGTCCTCCTCATAGTTTTTAAGTTTCTTTTTTACTTTTGTGGTTATTCGTCTCTTCTTGTTTTTCAAGCGTTGCTGTTAATTAGGTTTTATCTTATGGATCTTTCTTATCTCTTGCAATTATCTTTATCATCTTGTTCATTCTTAGATTCTCTAAGTATTTATATTATGTTAGACTTTGGTTATTTTTTCTTGACTCCTTAATTTATTTGTATGGCCTTAGCCCCTTATTTTATGGTTGACCCTCATTCATTAGTCTTTGTTACTTTGATTATTTATGGAATTTTATTTATTATTTTTTCTATTTCTTCATTAATTTGTTTTTATTTATTAATAGGGTCTTGACTCTATTTTTATTAATAGGATATTGTCTATTTTTGTTATTTTTTACTGTGCTCCTTGGTTGAGGTTTGAATTTGATTATTGTTTTTATTCTATATATATTCAGAAACTTAATCTATTTCTTGATCTTATTTAATATAGTTGGATCCTAGTAATTAATGTTATTAATTAAATAATATTTTTCGTAAGTTATCCATTTATTATGGTTGGTAATTGTTTTGCTTAGCTCCTTGTTTGAGGTTTGACTTTGTATGTTTGATTCTTTTTATTGAATATTTCGTTCATTAGCCTATTCCTTGATTTAATTAATATAATTGGTTCCTATTAATTAATGTGATAGATTAAATATTATTATTCGTAAACTAGCAGCTCTATATCAATAAGGGTCTTTACATTGATGTCTATTTAAGTTGGTGGCATGATCTGCCTCTTCGCCACACTATATGGTTTGAAAGACAAATGTTCTCCTATGTGATTTCAATGGAAAAAAAAATTGTTCTTAATTCAATATGGATCACAAATTCTCCTATGTGATTTCTAAAAAAAAAAAAAAATGTTCTTAATTCAATAGAATTCACTACGGGTCTTTAATCTCTACCATGTCCACCTATTTAGTTATCCTTATGATTATATTACAACCTTATATTACCCATGGGCCATACATGCAAACCGTAGATTTCATCATTTGCTTAATAATAACCACGTAAATTGCATGGTGTTTAGGTTTTCTGTTGAGGTTTTTTGTTGTTTGATTTATGTAACAATAATAACCCAGTAAATTTATATTTCGTGGCGTTCAAGTTGTGTGATTTTGTAATACTATAATAATAATAATCAAGTTTTCTATAATAATAACCCAGTAACAGAGTAAATTTATATTTCGTGGCCTTCAAGTTTTCGGTTAGGAAGGTAAACTCAATATAATGGAAGGTGTTCAATAAAATTAGGAGTGACTGGAAATATTGAGTAGAATGAAATATTTAGGGTGGGGTGTGACCTAAAATATTAGGTAAAATTTAATAATATTACATTTTCATTAGTATTTCTCCCCACCCCTCGCCACTATTGATTAGGTGGGGGTGGTTATAAATACTGGGTAACATATAATATTGTGATATTATATTATATTTTATGTAATCAATATATTTGTAACAATTAATATAGATGTGTTCCATCTATAAATTTCATTAATAAGGATATAAAAACTTAATATTTACAATATAAGATTACTAATCATGAATATTTACCATGGATATTATTAACTTCTATGTAGGATTTTTTACAATACCATGGGCCAATACCATGGAGAGGAGGGAGGAAAATTATAATACCATGGTTTATCAATACTATGGGCCATCTAGAGTTTTGATTATTATGTTATGGATCTAGTCTTTTAATTGTTACAATACCATGGGTCAATACCATGTCTTATGAATACTACATGCCCAAACAATAACTATTAAATATATAAATATTTTTTACAGATATTTATTTTAATTAATTTTATAACATGTTTTAATTAATCTGAGAGAAAATTGTTATAATTTACCTTTAGGTATATCTAATCCTCCATCCTTGACATACAATATTTTCATAGAGGTTAAATGAGGTTTTAATACAATAAAAAATGAGAATACTTTTATATATACATATGTGAAATTATATTAATTAAATAATATTATAATGAATAGAATAGATGCATTTTAACCAAGGATCCAAGTGAAGTGAGAAAGCAAAGTGATTAACAATGATAGAGGAAATATAGTGTGTGATTCTTATTATTGTATTTTCTTTAACATGGTTGATCCAAAATATAGGTTTAATATTTTACAACCAATTATGCTTTTTATTAATTTAGATATTTTCTTAAATACAATACAATGGGAACATATTTAAGAAAGAGTGTGAGATGGAAGGGGAAATAGAGTGTGGGAGAGAGGCATAGAGGAGACACAGTGAGAGAGAGAAAGGAAGAGAGAGAGGAGGGTGAGAGAGGGACAAAGAGAGATGGATTTGGAGGGAGAAAGAGAGGGAGTGACAAGGGAGAGATGAAGATGGAATGAGGGAGAGAGGAGATGATGGAAGAGAGAGAAAAGGAGAGGATAAAGATAGGGAAAGAAGGGGAAGAGAGAGACAGGGAAACATAGATATGGAGGGGTGGAGAGGGAGTGGCAAAGGGGGTAGAGAGAGAGAGAGAGAGAGAGATATTATGTTTTGTGGGTGAGAAGGAGAGAAAATGGGAGATAGAGATATAGATGGGGTGGGGGAGAGGGTAGAAGAGAGGGAGGGAGGAAGGGGGATAGATGGGAGATAGAGATATAGATAGAGGGGGTAGATAGAGAGAGAGAGGGAGAGAGAGAAGGGGAAGAAATAGAGAAGGAAAGGAAGATGGAGAGATAGATGGATAAATAGATAGATATGGCGAGAGAGAGAGAGAGAGAGAGAGTCACATATGTTTAGGGGGTTGAGATAGAGAGACAAATAAGGAGAGATGGAGGGAGATATAAATATAGATTGTAAGGGGGAGAGGAAAGAAGAGAAAAATAGAGAAAATTAGGGAGAGGTAGATAGAGTGAGATGGGGGAGAGAGGGAGGGGAAGAGAGAGAAGGAGAGGGGGAGGTAGATGGACACAGAATGGAAGATAGAGAGAGAGGGAAGAAGAAAGAGTCTCATAGAGACAAATACATACATAGAAGTTAGATCTAGAAAGTCATGAATATTTTAGATTTTCACTAAAATAGATATATATATTTCAATGTAGTTGTTGATTTCTAATCTTATTTGAACACATGCACTATATGCATTGATTTCAATGTAGATGTCGGTTTATAATTCTATTTAATACCTTACACTAGATGCATTGATTTCAATGTCGATGTTGATTTCTACTCCTATTTGATTGCTTGCACATGATGCATTGCTTTTAGTGTAGATATTGATTTCTAATCTTATTTGATCACTTGCATTAGATGCATTGATTTGAGTGTAGATGTTGATTTCTAATCATATTTAATACCTTACACTAGATGAATTGATTTAAGCGTAGATGTTGATTTCTATTGATATTTGATTGCTTGCATTAGATGCATTGGTTTCAATGTAGATATTTATTTCTAATCCTATTTGATTTCTTGCACTAGATGCATTGATTTCAATATAGATGTTGATTTCTAATCTTATTTGATTGTTTACACTAGATGCATTGATTTTAGTGTAGATGTTGATTTCAAATTTGATGCAACAAGATGTATGATGTGCATTAATTTCAAAGTAATTAGATTAATAGTGTGCATTGATTTCAGTGTAAGCACATCTCTACCTCCTGCATCTATATCTCTATCTCCCATTGTCTCTCCTTCTCTATCTCTCTATCTCAACCCCTAAACATACACACTCTCTTTCTCCCTGCCTTTGCCCTCCCTCTCTCTCTCTCTCTAACATTTCTCTCTCGATATATATATCTCTTCCTCCCTCACCATATTTGCCTCTCTCTTTTTCCCCGTCCCTCCATCTATATCTCTACCCCCCCTCGTCTCTCCTTCTCACTCACAAAACACACATAGTCTCTCTCAATGTAAGCACATAAAAATTATTCAACCATATATACAATACTTAAATTTTCATCCTAAATAAAATGTTTGCTTATCCCAAATGTTTGCTTCTTGAAACTATAAACTATTTATAATTGGGTACATTCTTATTATTCCCATTTTCCATAATTCAACATTGTTAATCACTTTGCATTCAAATCCAATAATAGAAAATAACTACCATTGAAAATTATTTGGGGTTTAACACTGCATAAGTCACAATGATTGACTTTAGAGAAATCTACTATTAATATTGGAGAGCAATAGAGAGAAGGTATTTTGTTTACTATAGTAGCTCGAGTTAAATATTTGAATGGTCTATGATTTCAACTACTCTTTTCATATGATAATCGACATGAGAAAATGGAAAAACTAATAGGTGTGACAATAGGAAAAATAGAAGAAAATAGCTCGAGTTAAATATTTGAATGGTCTATGATTTCAACTACTCTTTTCATATGATCAATATGAGAAAATGGAAAAACTAATAGGTGTGACAATAGGAACAGTAGAAGAAAATAGTTTCAGATTGATTGCAATGAAAATTGTTTGTAATTGACTATATTCTTAGTCTTCACATTTTCTATCTATCAAAACTGTTACATTGAAACTTTGCACTCAAAATTTGTATTTCATCATTTTTCATCATTCAAGTTACTAACAGTCTCTCTCATCATCATTTTTCACAATTCAAGTTACTAACAGTCTCTTCCATATCAACAAAGTGAGTCTCTCTCATCTCAACAAACTGAGGTAACTAAGCAAATTTTAAATTAAATTGACCAGATCAATCTTAGACATATTTAGCATATTTAAAATGATCACAATAATTAGATGTTCAGCAAATTTTGTATGGCCTCACACGACTAAAACGTAGATCCATATTAACCCCTGATCTATCAAGCCCACAGGGATAAAATCTCTAGAGGTGGAAATCTAGACTTAGGCTAATATTAATTATTAAAAAAATCTATATAATTTGAGATATCTTATTCAAATTAAAAAATATATAATTTATTTATTATTTTATTTACTGAAATAGACCTACTTTTAAAAAACATTAAATCACTAATATAAAATACAAAATAACATTATCAAAAGGCGGTTTATTCACAGAACACAATTCTCAAAGCGGACACATCCAAACCAGTGATCGGCATCCATGTTAAGAAACATCTCTCATACATTGGGATCATGACATCCAAACCAGTGATGGGCATCCATAATAAGAAGCCTCTCTCAGACATTGGGATCATGTCGTACAGTAGATTTGCCAGTCTGAGTATCTCAAAAGATTTAACAGCCATCCCTTTTCAATCAAATAAAAGTAAACTATATCCAAAAACAAGGACCTTAATTAAAAGGAAGTTCATCTTACAGAAAGTTGCAGAAAAAGTTTTTGAATTCATGGCTTCCAAAATGGACTTTTCAGGTTATATAATGGGGATTTTAATTTCCATTCAGAGGTTTGGTGTTCCTTGTAGTCTAGCCACCATTTCATGAAGCTGCTTCCTTCCAGGAAAACATCTGAAGAAATCTTGCAATCTTTGATCATCTCTGTCACATATTTTTCAAAATTTTCAAGACTTGCTTTATTTTGGTCCGCTTCTTTAAGTTCTTTCAAAGCGTCCTCTACACGCGCCCAAAAGCATGAGTCCCGAGTGAGGAACGGCAGCTTTATATCATCAGCTTTCTTACCTCTTGAACTGCGATTTTCTTTTCTATCTTTCAACTTTTCTTTTCTATCTTTCAACCATTGCTCGAGGACTTCATAACGAGCGGGTCTTCTGTGGAGATAGCTACCACTGTCCTTCGACGACGTGCTATAATAATTTGCAATATCCAGAGGCTCCACAAGTTTTCTGTAGGCGGTGCCAGCATTTATCCACATATTTCGGGATTGGAAATCACTCGGCAACAAGCCACTGTTACAGATTCCAATTACAATCCCCTCCCAGAAACCATTGAGCTCTACCCTCGGCGTATTACTTTTAGTGTCACTGGGGTTCTTCTTATTTCCGTTTTGAAAGAGTCGTAATATCCGTCACCCTTCTCATGACAAATCATTTTATACCACTCAAGCTCGGACACACAACCTTGATGTAGCTCGGACACACAACCTTGATGTTGGCTTAGTTTAAGTTCAATTTCTCTTGAACTTAATTGGTCAAAATCAGGCTGCAGAAAGTTCTCAATCAGTTGCTATCACCAATTCAAGCACACATTTCAAACATCACTTTGCTTGTCTAAATGAAGAAAATAAAATACAGAAAGTGCTGAGAACACGAAAGAGTCTCATATCAATTCATCCACGATAAGCAAATACCATACACAATATATAAGAAAATTTCAGGAAAAAAAAAAAAAAATCTGGCACAGAGCAGCTTTCAGTCAAATATAGTTTTGAACATGATTGGACCATATATGGTTCTATGGTTTTGAACAGGATTGGAGCATATATAGTTTTCAACAAGATTCACTGTATAAGAATGAAAACAAACCTCCCCACCCAATTATTAAACAAACAGTTAAAACCATATACAAAAACTTATACACAAAAACAATGATAATTTTTATTTTTTTTAATATACTCTGTTCATTGCAGAAAGCTCAAACGGTCAGACCAGAAAAAGACAGCATTGACAGTTAAGAACAGCTAGTTCATTAAATTGGACCCTTGTAGCACCTACAGAAGCGAGATGCTTTACCTCCTTGGTGGAAGGAATTTTTACCTCCCCGGTGGAAGAAATATTATCTTGCCCAGTATTATCGCAATACTCCTCGCAATACTCCTCAGCAAACGGCAAACTGCAAAAGAAATATATGTAAATCAGCACAATATGGGCACTGGGAAATGGATTTTCTCAATTGAATCATGGTAAACATATCAAATTTGTGAAATTTTGCAGGTCAGGAGATATGGACAACGGGGAAGTGATCACTGACTCTTCATCCCCCTGCTCATCGGAGAAACTGCGACGCTTCTGTTCACCAGTGTCACTGCAACAAAATATATCTAAATCAGCACAATATGGGCACTGGGAAGTCAACCTTCTCAATTTAGAATCACGCAAAATATATCAAATTCGTGAAATTTTGCAGGTCAAGAGATATGGACAATGGAGAAGTGAGCTCCTCATCTTCATCAATTCATATTTGTGTGCATTAAATATGTCAGTCTTCCTCAGCTTTGTAGATCAAGAGATATGGAGGAGATGCCCAGATTCGAAAAAAAATACAACAAAACCTTCACGGCCAGGAATGAAGATTAGAAAAGAAATATTAATGAAAAAGCATTAATTAAGATTTCATATAAATGAATATAGCTTTTATATGTGGTAAACTTTGAGGTTTCAATGACACTCGAACCATTTAACTGGGCAAAAATGATATATCAAAGACCAGATTAATCGATCTGTATAACAATAACTAGTATTATTGCTAGACCCAAGAATTGGGGAGCAATACGATATAGAGAAAAGGGTTTTTATATTGGAAGGTATAAAAAATTAAGCTCAAAATTAATGAAAAAATTTAAAATGGTATAAAAAATGTTAATGAAAAATTGATAACTACAATAAAAATTTAAAATAGTATAAAAAATGTTAATGGAAAAATTAATAACTACACTATGTAGTGAAAAAAAATTAAATGCAGTATCCTGCAATAGATGGATGAGGTTGTAGCCCAAGTGCAGGAATGACCCGCTGCTTAATGCGGGCATGGATCCCTTAACTGTCTAGTTTATGTTTACAGCTGTGTGGAGTGTGTCTTAATTTCCATGCTATCCGATTTTTTTATTTTTTTTAGTTTTTTGATATCTAGAGGAATTAGTAATTAAACTTGTTCTGTACCAGCATAATATAACACTACTACTACCTCTAAATACTTAAATATACTATATGAATCTAGAAATTTAAACCTCTATCTCTTTATCCATAAAACTTCAATTTCAATAAGATCACAGATTTAACAACCTGGAATTCCCATGCTATCATGTTATTAGTGACTGTTACTTGCATTTAACCCCCAAGGCAATTTTTTGCCTAGACATTTATGGTTACTGTTGTTTGGACTGTGGCCAGTAGCCCTGCTATCATGTTATTAGTGTTTGTTTCTCGCATATAAGGCCTTGCGCAGTTTTGTGCTTACAAATAGGGAACTTCTGTTATTTGATATAGGACAATTTTGAATCAATATAAACTCTAAATATTTTCTTTTATGACAATTTTGAAGCATAGACTCAAAGGATATTTTACTTTGACCTACTTCAATTTTGAATTCTAGAGGCTAAGGATTTCTGTTTTTGAGTGTAGCGCCATTTTTTAAAATAAAATGCGTTACGGTTTTTGATAATTGAAAATAAAATAAAATTAAGAATTATTTTGATTAATATTACTTGGTTTTGGAGTAGGTTTAAAAATTGTTTATGTTTTCTTTGCACTTTAAAAAACTGTTTAAGAGCTCAAAATATCTAACCCGAGTGAAAGTCTATTATCTTACAGACCATATAAAATAATTTTAGGTGGCCTAGTCTTCTGCATCAGAAAATAACAGAAGCAAATGACTCTCAACCCTGCTAATTTAACAACCTAATTATTACAGATTTTCCCACTAAAAACACCAATGTAGTAATCTAGCTTGGGAAAAAAAATTAAAGTGTACAAAGGTTACTGCATAGTCCACGGGTCATTAATTTTACAATGCTTCCGAAGAGATTGATACTGATTTTAAATAGGTACAGTTGAGGACTGCAACTCTAAGTCCATGCTGAATAGGCATTAATGTTGTCAACGTGGCTGGGAGATCTGCCCCAGCAGCGTGAATAATAAACCCATTGAAATTCACACCGATAGTAAAGAAATATTCACCGACAAGTTATACTTTTACTAATGCCAGCCAACCTCAAAGAAAAACTCTATTTTACCCACTCCCAAAAAAAAACCGAAATTTTCCCAAAGGCACATTTTAAAACGTCCTACCAAAATTCAATCCTTATCCTCTAAAAGACTTCCTACCACATTTTAAAACCTCCTACAAAAATTCAACCCTTATCCTCTAAAAGACTTCCTACTAAAGATTAATGTTCGATGCTTTACCTCTTAATGCTTTCAGACTCGAACGGAGTTTCATTTTCCAGCTTCTCATTCGAAGGAGTCTTAATGTCGTCAAACTCGACCGGACTTTCATTTTCCGGTATCTCATTCAAAGGAGGCTTATTGCTTTCATTTTCCAGTATCTCATACAAAGAAGACCTCCATTCAGGGGATTTATTTATGTTATACTTTTCCCAATCTTCCCACCACAGAATGAAGCTGCTTCCTGCCAAGAAAACATCTGAAGAAATGGTGAGATACTTTACCATGTTTGTCACATACTCTTCAAACTTTTCAAGATTTTGTAGCCTTTGTAGCTCTCCTTGTTTGACACTTTCCAGGTATTTCAAAGCCTCTTCTACATGTGCCCAAAAGCACGAGTCGTAAGTGACGGATGCACGCTTTGCTCTGGGTCTTCTCCCCCTCGAACTCGAACTGCCCTTCTTTTCTTTCTCTTCCATCCATTTCTGAAGAACTTTATAGCGATTGGGTCTTCCATCTGAAAAATAGTTGCCTTTACCCTCAGACATGCGATAATAATGTGCAATATCCAGAGGCTCTACAAGTTTTCTGTATGCAGTGCCAGCATTTATCCACTTATTTTGGGATTGGAAATCACTGGGCAACTCACGTCTCTCCCACATTTCAATAATCTCATCCCAAAACCGCGCGAGGTGTAACCTCCGTTGATCAGCATAGATATCCTTCTGGGCATTTTGGTTCTTGAATGAATCATAATATCCGATGCCACCTTTATACTCGCAACTTGCTTTATAGTGCTCAACCACTGCCATCATAGACTGTTTATTAGATAGTTCGGTAGCCAACTTATCAACGTTTTCGTTGCGATGATTTTCCATTTCTACTGAACGTGATAAGAGTGTCCCCATTGGATCATCCTGCACAAAGTTGACATCACCAGTTCAAAAATACATTTCAAGTATTAATTAATATGTTCACACAAATAAGATAAAATTATAAATAAAAATAATGTTATATTAAATTTATTACAAATTTGGTTTATTATTTATTTTTATTTTTATTTATATAAAATTAAAAATATTATTGATTGATATAAAGAAGATTTATAAACATACTAAAAATTATTTTGGTTATATAAATATAACAACAAAATTATTGCAATACTAAAAATGCTTTACCAATGTACACATTTACCTAAATAACCCTGTATAATTGTAAAATGGATCATTTTGCTATATAAAATTTGCTTATAAATTCATTTCTCCCTCTAAATAGAATATGAACTTATTAGAATTTGAATAATCTCAAATCCCTTGGAAATTGGCCTGAATTGGAAGGAAATTATTCATTTCCCCCTCTAATTAAAATATGAATTTATTAGAATTGGAATAATCTGAAATCTTAGGAAATTGGTGGGTGGAGAAAAAAAAAGAATTACACATCTTATTGTAAAATAGACCATTTTGCTAAATAAAAATTTCTTATATATTAATTTCTCCATCTAATTAGAATATAAACTTTATTAGAATTGTAATAATATCAAATACTTAAAAAAATAGTGAACAGTAAACTTAACAAACTCTACTTAAAAAATTGGTGAGCATTAAACTTAACAAACTCTGTAAGTCTTAAAACTAAAATAATTAAAAATAAGATCCAAATTCTGTAACACTTAAAACTAAAATAATTAAAAATAAGATTCTTATTCACTTTAAGTTAGAATCCACAAAAATTACTAAAAACTGTGAAAACATTTAACTTAACTGCTCTCATGATTGTAGCTTCTCTTTCTTCATAGATTGTTATTTTTAAAAGGAATTTTCAATTGAGTAATATACCTGAGTTCCAGGTTCAACACCAAGAGCGTCTCGCTGCACTGAGATTCTCACCTCAAGAGACGATTCTGAATTGGAATGAGCAAGACTCCCCCTTATATTGTGACTTTTAACACGTTCCAAAATTGGGCCATAATCTATATGCTCTGAAAACCAGTCCTTTAAAATACTATAGTGAAGCTCTTCATAGCTCGGCATTGTCAAAGAAAGTAACTTCAAAACGGTCTCAGAATCGTCAAAACAAGCTGCGCCATTGCTTGAACAAAACATGTAAGTGCCGAAAGGTTTGTAGGGGCTTCTGTTTATAACCCCATCTGACCTCCCAGAGGAATCAACCCCATGGTTTGCCACTGTGTAAGTACACTGCAAGACAATATTAAGAAGAGTCCTACATGCATCTTGAATAAAAGAATATGCGATTTTGCCATGCCAATATGGCAAAATAGCAGTCAAAGGCTGAGCAATGGACTCCAGCGGTGCAAGGAGCATCCGAGGAACAATATCATGCTGGGAAATCACATGTAAAAAGTTGCCTCCCCAATTCTCAACGCCAACTGCTTCAACAAGATTTACATCTCCCACTAAAGGGCAACCAAATGTGATACAAAACGGAGAGCTTCGCCTCACCCTCTTTTCCAGAACCCATAGTGTGGCCAAAGTTGCAACTGCTCCTCCTAAGGAATGACCCACAAATATAATGGGTGTGAGCTCCCTTTGTTTTGAATCGGTATAGACCACCAACTGTTTGGTCATGGAATACATTAATACAATGTTACTTTTCTCTTTAAATTTCTATAATTTACTTATAAGAAGTGACCAACTAAACCTTATTTTGTGAAACTAGGGTCCCTTCGTCTATTTAGATAAATCAATTTACCTTTGCTTGGAAATCTGTTTTCTCCATAATATTCAGAAACAGTTTAAGAGCTCCATAATGGACGAGGGCTGGTCGATCTGCAATACCGTTGAGGCAATCATAGAAGACTTGGTTGGTTTGTATGTTGCATACTCCATATTTGTTCCCTTTGACTATGAAGCCTTCTATTTTATGAAATGAGGGGAAGGTAACATATGCAACGCCTTCATGCTCCCTCAGTCTGAAACTCTCTGAATCGCTTACAAGAAGTGACTCTTCCCATGCCTTGAACAGTATTCCGGAAGAAATTAGGAAATTTTCAATCTCCTGACCAGCACTGAACCTGCAGCAACAGTTCTGTAAAATAGTACCATATGGGCACTCAAGAATGGAATTCTGTGCATCAAAATGTCAAATTCTCTAAGTTCAGCAAGTCAGGGGATATGGACAATGGAAAGTTGCTGGATCCTTCTCAATTAAGAATTATGTGTATAAAATATGTCTGTCTGCGCAGTTTTGTAGATCAAAAGATACGCAGGAAATGAACAGAATCGACAAAAATACAATAGCATTTTCACCGTCCGAGATGAAGATTAAAACATCACCAAAACTAAACTGTATACGATTACATATACACTCACATGGCTTCTAAATGGGATAACTGAGGTGTCTCTGGCACTCAAACCATTTAGCTTGCTAAAAACGTCAAGTCAAAGACAAAATTATTGTATCTTTCATTACTAAGCTGAATCAGACTCCCATTACTGATGTGATAGTTGGCCTCCCTTGCCTCCACCTCCGGAAGAGTGGATACTGATGACCTTTGCCATATCTGAGGCAGAAAAGCCTCTCAATCAGAGAAATGATGGGTGGATGCCTATCACCACAAACTGGGAGCCTGCAATGGATTGATGGGACAGCCCCACACGACAGAGACCAACCTCAAAGAAAAGCCATATTTTACCCACTACAGAAGCCCAACATTTCTGCCAAATAGTTCAATCTTCATCTTCTGAAAAAATTCCTACTAAAGACTAATGTTCAATACTTGAAAGTTAAGGGCCGTTCGTTTGAAACTTAAACACAAAATAACTCTACACAGCAGGCCTTAATCAAAATGTAAAAAAATCGACCATATTTCTCGTTACAAACCAAAAAAACGAAATTAAGAAGATTTTCCAAGCTTATTCTTTTACAGTAGAGTAGAGAAGTATTCTTACATGATTTCCTTTGCTTCACAGTGGTGTTAGATTTAGCACTGAAAACAAAATGCGTTTCCGCTTGGTTTTTCTTATAACAGAGAAGGGAAAGAGCCGAGCAATATCGTGCGCAGGAATATTCTATTCGCAATGTCAATCACTGGAGGATTAGAATACTCTTTGACTCCTTCCGGTGCTCGCTAATTTTGCATTAGCTATATGTCTTGTCACGCAAAGTTCGCATTAGCAATTCTTTACATTGTACACATTTATATGAATTTGCGAAAGCCACAAGTCGATTTATTTTATTTTAAAGTCTATTAAACATCTGATTGGTCTGTACAATTCGATTAGATTTAACGGGTAAGAATATGTTTTTCCCGGTTGAGGTGCACCGCGAATACTTTTCGCTGATCTGACATGACACATATGCGCACCTTTCGATTATCAGTATGGACCGGTAGATGCTCCTTATCAGTGTGCACGGTAGATGCTGCAGTTATGCCGGGTTCAAATAGGGTGTTGTTTTTAGTGTAATTTTTTTTGGATATTTAAGTGTTACCAAATTTTTTGAGGTGAAAATTTGATTTTTGTTATTTAAACTGGGGTTTTGACTATATAGGTTTAGCATGGTTACCAATGTTCTAATGAAAAATTTACTTCTAAAAAGTGGTTATCCAATAAAACTGATTTAAGAGCGGTCGTTCAATATGGTGAGGATGAAACCTATGCTAACCTGAACGCCGTGATTGATCTCTACCTCCAGAGTTTCCTAGCGGGTGAAGGAACGCTGGAGCTGCCAAACAATACATGCTCATTGTTGCATTGGATGCAAAGGTCATTTGTTTCCAAATTAATCTCCAATGCTACTCTTTTCCGACCAGGGATGTTTTACATGCAGAGAAGGTGTTCATGAGTGAATATTACTTCAGATGAAAAGATTTACACAAAGGCAGAGTGAGTGAGGAAACACATTATTACTTAAGATGAAAATATTTACAGAGAGGCAGAGTGAGTGAGGAAACACATGCTCGAGGCATTAACAAACCCTTCTCACCATTAAATAGAATTTACATAGAGAAAAATTTCTGGAATCTCTATAATTTATTGTTCCTAGAACTTGCATACATTTGAAAATATTCTGATTAATAATTGCTAAAATCACCTTTCTAAAAATAGCTAACTAAACTAATAGCTAATTGCCTAACTAACTAGTTAACCAGACTTGAGCTAATAGATAATTGCCTAACTAGGCTAGTTAAGAAAATTTGTTTTTAACAATCTTCTCTAACTTCAATTGTTACATCATCAACACTACAATGCCTAAGTGTTGTTTCTAAACTCAAAAACAAGTTAATTGCCTAACTAGACTAGTTAACGAGAGAAATTATTTTTAACAATCTTCTTTAACTTCAACGGTTACATCATCAACACTGCAATGCCTAAGTGTAGTCTCTAAACTCAAAAACAATTATTTCTAATGGTTTAGTGAAGATATCTGCTAGTTGATCTCTAGATCCACAAAATTGAAGTGATATGTCATTATTGTTGACAAGTTCACGAATGAAGTGATAGCTAATGCCATTGTGCTTATTTTTCTTGTGTAACACATGGTTCTTTGACAATGCAATTACTTAAATGTTGTCACAAAAGATAGTAAATTGGCACTTCTCAACATGTGCAAGATCTTTCAAAAGTCTTCTTATCTGTGTTGCATGACATGTTGTTGTAGTAGTTGCAACATATTCTTTTTCTACGGAAGATATTGATACAACAATATGTTTCTTAGATGCCCATGAGATAAAACTTGGGCCCAAATGAAAAGCATATTCTGAAACCACAAAATCCTTTTTCCAACTTTCCAATGAGATTTCTTGGGAGACTCCATAAATCTAGCAATGTAACTAGTTGCATACATAACATTAAGTCTAGTTGCAATAAGGTACATGAAACTCCCTACTAATGCGTTTTAAGTGCAATAGGTACAAGCACAATATTTCTAAAATATTGATAACTAGCAATTGCACCACATGTTGCAAAGGAAACATCTTAAGGCTATAGCATATGGAATAATAGCACAGATCAAAAATATTGACATGTTATGTGATGTAGATGTTGCCTAGTTTGGAATTGTTCCCTTTGCAACATAATTTACTTACTAAGAAAAGGTAATAAATAAATTTAACCTTACAACAAGTGTGTCATGAATGGAGACCCCAATTCCATTTAATAGTTATTAAGTTTTAATTTATAAAACATTTCCAATCAACGACATAAATTAAATTAATGAAATTTAAAATGTAAACTTTGAACTTTGAAATTGATAATTGAATCTTTACAAATATGAATTTTACAACAAATTGCTTATTCATCATTGCAATTGTCCTTCAACTATTATATCATAGCCATTTAATCTCACAAATCTCTTATACATATTCAAAATTTGTATGGCCATATATACCCTTGGATCTAACATGAGCCACAATGGAACTTGTTCTTTTACCAATAACATGAACCACAATTATGTATGTTGTCATATAGTTCTCAAAATGTTAAGGTTATTTAAACCGTGTGAGCTTTCCTCATGTTCTAACGTTGTTGTAACACCATTTACCATCGTTTGTGTTTTTGATGCTTGGTTTATGGCCTAGGGAAACCCCTCCTTCCAGACTTGGCCCAAATATATTAAAAACAGTGTTTTATTCCTTGTACGCTACTTTTCTCTGAGATAAAAGTGTGTACACGTGGGTCAGTCAATACCCAACCTGCGTATATGTGTTGAAACACTTGAAAAAATTAAATTTCCTTAATTATGGGCGGAGTTCACGAGTTTTACCTGTTGATTACCTCCTAGAGCTTGTGGCCCAACTGTTTCCCAACTAAAAAACTAATTGGGAGAGGTATAAATATGCCTCTATGGGAAGGCCTTAAGGGAGAAGAGATAGAGTTATTATACTGAGATGTATCCCTATGCTTCATGCACTTCCCCAAGCTTCAGGAAACCCTTGTTTCCTTGAATATAGATATTGTCCCTCTTGCTTGAGATATCATGGTATTGGTTATAGAAGAAGACTATTGAAGGTTGGGATAGGACGAATCCGGAGGACAGTTCCGCTTGGAGCCGAAAGAACAAGACTCAGGTGAATTCTCTCCATGTTATTTATAGCTTACTGCAATAAAAGAAATGTTGTCTTGTTTCCGAAATTAACTTTGTTTATGTATCAAATCGTATTGTAATTCATGTATGAATGTTATTTTGATGTATGATCAATCATTTGCTTATATGATAAAAAGTCAATTTCGTGAATATGCTTTACCTTTATACTACTATGTATGTACGAATTGAATGATTTTCAGGTTTGAAGAACATCGGGAGTTGCAGATGGTCTGAACCCTGTGGGACCTACTCGAACGAAGGAAATCTGGGTACAGTCTCTCTCACATAGTTTGATTATATAAGCATTTTGCCTGAGTTGTATGAGTGTTTCTTACTGTAGTTTTCTCCTGCTCTGCTGGGGTTCCAACCCAAAGCCCTAGGGTACTTATTCCTGTAATAGAATTGGTGACTCCATGGGGGATAACAATCTTGTTATTCCTAGTTTGGGTTGTTTAGTGTCAATCAGGGCTTAGTCTTTGGTTTTCTTGCTTTTATAGTCTTATTTTGTCTACTAGAGTCTCGGACCTTAAGTCTGATCTTTTGGATCTGGCTTTGTTTTTTATTTTTCTTGCAAAGCTTAGTATATGCTTTTTACTCTGTTTACAGTAGCGTACACACACTTGTTTCTGTGAAGTGAACCCACGTATATGCAAGTTTCCTATATCAGAAGCGCGTGTACATGCCTCTGTAGTTGAACACAGTCATGTATTTCATTTTTTCCATTGTTTTTTCAAATCTCTCTGCCCAGATAGATTTGTTACCTGGTATTTTTAGTCTTTTTGTGGTCAATTTTTGTCTGGAGAATTTAATTGTTCTGCAAGCTTACTGTTTCGAACTCTCTTTCTCATTGAAAATATTTGGCCTAGGTTTGCTTTTTGAGTGAGTTTGTAGTTTTTGTTTTGACACGCAAGACTTCCTCTAGAAGATCTTGATTGTTCTGGTCCTCCAAAACAGTAGATTGTTTTCAGTTTCAACGTCAAGCTTGAATTTTGGTTCTAGTTGCTTTGCATTCCTTCGTTTTATGGCCTTGTAACTTTTCTTGCTTTTTGAAAGTCTTTTTGACGAATTTGGAAGTATTTCTTTCCTGACTTCTTGGCTAGTTTGTCAAACTTTTTGCTGCTATTTGGGTCGTTTGGCACAAGTTGAAGACCGTTCAAAATTTGTGTCCTCTTCAGTACTTAAGTTGGCTCATTGATTAGTTATAAACAATTTCTTTTGTTTTTTTGGTAATTTAAGATCTTGCATCTTCATCATATCTTGTATTAGGGTAGTTTGCATTGTTAAAAGCATTCATAGAATTTTAATTTTTGGGTGTGTGAAGTGTGTTTTAAGAAAAGAAAACGTATTTTTCTTTATAGAAGTTTCGTAGAACCCATATAGAGATCTCTTTTCATCGAAGAAAAAATTATTGCATTCATGTAGTTAGTTTTTCATTGATTTCTTTTGCATCATACAAACACCATTGGTTTCACTTCCATCAATACCCTTGATTTAAAAGAACAACCATTAAAATCAAGCACTAATTAAAATAAACTATAACTTTTGTATTGTCATCAGAATACACCAACAAGTTTAGGTTTATTAGGGCCTTGGATTAGGCGAGTGGAGAGTTAACTCTCTAAGGCCGCTCTAAATTGAAAAACATAGAAGTCTGATTAATGAGTGAAATCCAATAGTGTTAGGGAGACCAGGAAAGCTCTGTAACTGGGAGTCAAGCATGAGGGAGAGTGAAGATAAGGACGAGAGATACTTGTCAGATCCTGCCTCATGATTGTTCCTCTCGGCTTCTGATACGAGTTGGTGACCATAGTTTCCTATCTTAGGGATCACATAGGTGGCTGCGGAAGGGAATCTTGTGGCACCTGAGGTTGATGTTGCATCATGTTTAGCAGTACTTCTAGAGGGTACCCTTGCAAAGCTTGGGTGATTGCACCGGCAAAGGCTGTTGTCTAGAGGTCAGCGTAACTACCTTCGATACCTTCACTAGTATACCTAGGGCATAATTACCCCATTCTATTTTAGGAAGGCCCTTATTATTAACTTTCTTGTATTTTGGTGTCTGGTCCTAATCACTCGAAGTGGAAATACTTGAGACTTGTTTGATTGTTGATGTTGGGCCGTGAATACGACCACTTTGTAACACTTATTTCATCCATTTTTACTCTTCTCTATTATATCATTTGTTATAATTTATCATTTA
>APFE031076084.1:0-20525 GCA_000404065.3 Pinus taeda | reverse complement strand
AGATTCAACTGCCAGCTGACATAGGCATATCACCTATATTTAACGTGGCAGACCTGTTCCCATATCATGCCCAGGCGGAAGATGATAGTATGGTACAGCCAAAACGGGACACCCAGTTAGAGAGCAGTCCTTGGAAGAAGCAGTTACCTTCGGGCCGGACCCATGAAATTGAAGGAATCCTCAGCACCCAGGTAGCCAAGAAGATGCGCAGAAAGGAGTATTTGCGTTACCTCGTCAAGTGGAGAGACCGTCCAATGGAGGATAGCTCGTGGCTCGATGCGACGCAGATTCAGAAGGCTGGTTACTCGGTGGAGGAGCTCATGGAACGGAGCCATGAGTTCTCTTTTACCCTGGAAGCCTGATGCAGGAGCATCTAGTCAACAGGGTGAAACCAAAGAGAAGGTAGACAAAGTTTCCGAAAAGGACTGAGGACACGGTTTGATGGATCGGCAGTAAAACTGCCTTGGTTATTTTTTTTCTTTTACTATCATTATTATTAATTATGTAATGTGTTTTTTTAAAATTGCCAGAATCAAAGAAAAACAATACTGTTATAATTTTACTTTTAATTAGGAACAATAGCAAATTAGGTAGCATTCCTGTGCTTGGAAACAACCATATGACGGTTGGAAAATACAAAAAAAAAATAGAATGTGTCAGTTAATGACCAACTGTAGAAACTAATGACATAACCAACAACAGTTACGTAATGAACAACTGTTTTTGTAGACAGAATTATAAAAGGAGCGGAATGAACCATTGTGAGGGTTCCGACTTCGTGTAAACAAGCAAGAGCAGAGATAATAGAGAAATAAGCATTCTGTGTATTCATTTACATTGTGTTCAAACTGTGTAACCGTGCAAACGAATATATTGAGCAAGACTGTCAAATAGAGTGTGTTACAGGTATTGTATTAAGAAAAGTGATAACGCGCTGGAGGAAGAATCAAAGGCGAACACACACAACCAAAACCCAAGGTATGTGAGATAACATACAAGCCTCGTCGTTTATAAAGTAACAGATTCATATAAAAAAAAAGCCATATAGCCGAACAAGTAAATTATACATATAAATTCCTGTACAAGTTTTCATTATATACTGTTCGCAATAGAAAAACGATTCAAGACCACAGACATGGTCGCTAACCTACAGTGAACAAGAATCAATCTACACCAAGGCTCAATACTTCTATTACAACCAGAGAACGACAAAAGGCCGACTTAAGAAAAGAACAGTCTCAGGTCTGCACGCAAGTCCGACAATGGGGGTCGAAGCAACCTAAGAAGTAGCTACCAAATACCAAGGGGAAAGAACTACCCGAAATTGCAGACTGCCGAGAGCATGTTAATGGTAGCTGTGCACAGCCCCACCTGCATGAAAATGTGAAGAGAAGAATAGTCAGGACGACACCATAAACAGTGAAGAAAATACAAGGAAGGAAAAAGAACACAGAACCGAAGTCAAGTTTACCTTCTCACGGCACCAGGACCTCCAACTAACCCAGAAGAAATACCTGCCCACAAAGGAGCCGCGATATTAGCAACAGGAAAAGGAAATACACAAATAAATCCGGCATAGAACTCTAACTTACCAAGCTTGCATGCGGAGTTTCCAGCTGAGAGCGTCGCCACCGAAGCACCAAGAACAGAGAGAAGGAATCGAAACCGTTGCAGGGGAGCACGATAGTTCTAGGGGAACAAATTGACAACCGAATGGAAACAAAACCCAATCATTCACAGGCACCCACAAATTGTATAGAGACAGAACCCCAAGGAGCTCAAAAGAAAATGATTAAAGCAAACCAGAGAAATTGTTGAAAATCTAACCGCGCAGCAACATTTTCGAAACTCACCCTTACAAGTAAAAAACGCCGAAAGAACAGGCAATGTCAAGCACATAGCCGCAACCTTAGTTGGAAGAACAACTGGGCATCGAAACAGCAGACTAAACAGTCCAGGGACAGAGAGAATCACAACCCACAAACACCAACCAGAGGTCGCAGGCTCGCAGAGCAAAAGAGGAATGACAACAACAGTGAACAGCAAAGGGGAATAGGCGCGAAGGGTCGAGAACCCTAAACCCCAAAAACCTTGCGGATTTACCGAGGCAGACAGCTGTTGAGTGGAGGTAAGTTTGGGGTACTGCCTCATTAAAAAACAGATCTACAAGTACCAATCCCGAATTGATTCACACAAATAAACAATCAACCAACACATTATAACCTTTTGCCACGGAGTATTACACCTCAGCGGACAGATAGCCGGGACCACATGCGCTGGCCCCATCAGTCTCCCTATATCTCTCTCTATGTCACCATCACTCCCTCCCTCCTTTGCTCCCTCCCTCACATAATCCTAAGCTTAAAACTTAAATCTTAAATCTAATTTATAAACTTGACTTCACTTAACATTACTTAGCATTAGGTGAAATGAGTCATTTTAAAAAACATATATGGTCATAATGTACAATTTTATAGACATTATAAACTTGAAATCCATTTTACAACATTAATAAAAGAATTACATCGAATTATGCTGTTTAAAATGCAATTTAAAAAACTAAAACTAAAAATATACATTTTAGCTATTTTTATACATAATACATTGTAACATGAATATTTTTTTAAAATAATGACTATGAAATAATTAAATATAAATGAAATAAATATACATTTCCATATTAATTACAATAATAATTTAATATTAATTTACACAAAAATATATATTGAAATAAACACAATGGATTTTTTTGAGACAGTTTTATGATGAAGGAAGAAATAAATAAATATTAATTATACAATAAAAATTTAATATAATCACAATTAAATGTAATTTTAATATATATGAAAGAGGGGATCAGAGAATTTTAGATTTTTTCGATAAAACATTTCTTATTTAAAAAACGACTTTCAGATTTTTTCGATAAAACATTTCATATTAAAAAGACGAGATTTAGAAAGCGACTTCATTCTAGGAGCCCGAGATTAACAAAACGAGATCCCACCAAAACGAAATCCTGAAGAAATTAACATTAATGAACGACATTGTATAAATGTTAGGACTAGGGATTTGATGGATTGAGAGAGTGGAGCAGAATATTGAATAACAGTAAGTAATAACAAAATGTACCTCGAACTAAATGGGTTTCATGGTGAGCAAGGCGTGTTGAAATAGAGTAACATATTTAAACGCTGAACTGAAATCAAGAATGATGGTTGAAAGATAATCAGCATAGATAAAAATAAATTGAAATCCAGAAATGTTTGTTGGTGACTTAAATTAAAATTAAAAATCTATTTATGATAGAGATGCGAGTTAATCAACTCGGGAATCTCAATATAATAAAATTTAGATAGGGTTAAACAAAACTACAATGAAACTAAAAAATATAAAACTGCTTTGAATTTGTAGAAATAATTTACCTACCTTTAATTGGAGAACAGAACAACCATATAAATTGGAGAACAGAACAACTATATATTGGAAGAGCAGAACCTCATATTTGCGTGCCGCCACGTCAGAATTTGAAAATCCATCGAATTTTTGAATTCGCTTGAGCAACGACTTCGATGCACACTCCGCGGCACAGAATGGACAAAGATCGTCCTGAAAACACAGATGCAGACGCTTTAATGGTTTTCAACATCCTTTCCATGCTTTTTAAGGTTCTAAGGCAAGCTCGTCAACTTTTGTTTTTTTGAGTTTTTTGGTTTTATTATAAGGACAAGATTATCACCTTTTGTGCTTTCTTGATTTTATAGCGTTTCTTCTTATGCTTGAATTTATGCTAATTAATGAGAGGGTTTTTTTATTACTTGCAACATGATGAGGGGCCGTAGTAGTGACGTTTGGTCAAGCATGGTGTTTGTGGCTTTACGTGTTCAAACTAGGTATCAACTAAGTATTAAGATGGGAAATATTACATATTGTAACAACTTCAAGGAGGTTTTACGATGGTCAAGTTTCCCTGGTATAGGGCAAGTCTAGAATGATTCCAAGTTTGTCCAACAAAAGAACACCTTTAACACTTTTACAAGAATTTTCCTTTTTTATTTAAACACTAAGCGGTAGAAAAAATAGTTCCTCGCTGAGATATAGAGAAGCTATTAAAAATTATTTGGTGAGCTAGTAACTTGTTAGCTAGTTCTTTCATGTCTATTACTATCCTTCAATTAACAAGAATAATGAAAAAGACAATTATATGAGTGGTGCCGAATTTCTGGGAAATTATAGATCTTTGAACTCAATAGCCACTAATTATTTATCATCACAAGATATCCACCAAATAGCAACAAACGTTGTATAGGGAGAGAGTATTCCAACCATATATATATATATATATATATATATATATTATATATATATATTAGATAAAACATAGAGGATGACTACAAAGGAAAGACACATCTTGGTCTAGAATTGTCAGTGTAGGATTCTTTGAGGTAATAAATTTAATTGTTAATATGTTGTTTTAAACTAGCCATGAATTTAGTATAGTCGAAATATCAACATTAAAATTAAATTGAAACCCTCTTTATAAAGGATGAATTTTATGTTCAAATATATTTATATTAGTACAAAATAATATAATACCAAACAAAATATTTTATTTTGCGCCTTTTCTCTGAAACAATCAACATCTACATTTTCAATGTTTTTGATGAATCTCAGGTAATGAAAATATTTTATTAGTTATTTATGTTGTTATTTGAACTATAATTTTGATCATCTAATTCAATCCAAAGGTCATGAAAATTGAAGGAATTATATTTTTAAATTTTATCAAGGTCGCTGAAAACTAAACAATATTATCTAAAATTTTGTAATAGTTTTTGCATTTTGATCACCATTTAATGCGGAAAAGAAACATGAGGAACATTACTTTCTATGTATCAGGATTATTTATATTATTTATATGACTTTATGTGATTTACAATTATATTCAACACCCTTAAAATTATCATGTTATATAAATTAATTTTAAATGTTAGAAGACATCAATTCATTCTTCATAAAGATCCATACTTTCCTTATAATACATGTTCTATAAAAACTATCATGCATCCATCTTAAATTCAAACCTATTAAGCGAATAAAGTGAAAATACCTTTCAAGTTGCAAACCTTTCTTTAATTTTTTCAACCACAAAAAAGGTTTGCATCTTGAAATATTTGATCCCTCTTAGTACTTGATAGATCTAGGTTGATTCACCTTCATAGTGTTATCTATAAACTTTTTGTGGAAAGAAAATACAACAAAGTTCAAAAAACCAAATTCCAAAACCAATGTTAAATTTTGACAACAAACTCGTAATGGAAAGGGAATCGATATTATTAACAAATATTTGTAATATTTTAAGTTAAAATATTTAAATAAATATCACTCAACATCAAATCTTCAAGGGTTCTTTAGAAAAATAGCCTAAATAGGTTTCCCAATATCATTAAGGAAAAAATAAATAACTAGAAAATGATTCATTCAAATATTCCTCCACAGACTCACACATGTTCAATGAGATAATTTTACTAAAAATATACCAACTGAAAAAGTCATTTAAAATAAATAAGTTTCTCACAAAATATTCACACAATATTCATTTCATGGTGTATAAGAATATCTATGATCTAAAAAATCATTAACCAAGTTAGACAATTGACTTTTCGAATACTCATACATATTGAACAACATAGATTTACATAAAATAGATCAAATGACACTGAAACAAGGTAATGTGTGTGTGTGTGTGTGTGTGTGTGTGTGTGTCCCAATAGGACCATGTTTCCTACACTAGGTGAAATTAAAAAAAAAATCATTTATAAAAAATAAAAAATAAAACCCTATTTTCTCCCTTTCTAATTTTAAATTATTAACGATCAATTTAAACAAAGTAAAACAAGACTATAATATATAGAAAAAATTCCTATCATACTTATACATTTTATGAAAATAAAATCATAGGAAGTAATTCACAATAAAAATAAATTCCACAAACTAAGACTTAAAGACAAATGAATCAATTGAAACCCCACATTTTTTTTCTTCTAATTTAAAATTTACAATAATCGATTGAAACAAATTAGAACCCACTTGTCCCCTTCCTTATAGGTAAAACTTATATGTGGAAAACAAAAAAAAAATTAAAGCTTCAAAAAGCCCAAACTTTAACCTTACACTGGAATGCTTTGAGGATAAATTCATGGTTCTCTCCCGAAAGGATCATGTTTCCTAGACAATGAAATTAAAAACACCATTATTTATAAACAAATAAATTAAATAAAACCCTATTTTTCCCATTTATAATTTAATTTAAAATCATTAACGATATATTTAAAAAATGTAGAAAAATGATATAATATATAGAAACATTTACTATCTTACTCATACATGATATGAAAATAAAATCATGGGAAGTAATTCTCAATGAAAATAAAATCTGTAAATACTCGACTTAACATCAAATAAATAAAATGAAACCCCATATTTGCCTTTCTTTACAATGTAAAACAATAATATAATATATAGAAACACTTCCTATCGTACTCATACATGATATAAAAATAAAATCATGGGAAGTAGTTCTCAATGAAAATAAAATCTACAAATACTGGACTTAACATCAAATGAATAAAATGAAACCCCATAATTTCTTTTCTTTTGGTTTAAAATTTTTAATGATTGACTCAAACAAAGTGCAACCCCCTTGTCCTCTTCCTTACCTGTGAAAATTCTATGTGGAAAACAACAAAAGTTTAAAATTCCACACTCAAGGTTTTAGCATAAATTCATGGTTCTCTCCATCGGAGTTAGGCCATAGAGATTCATGAGCAGAGATGAGAGGTGCTAGTTCAAAAAATCTATTTTGCAATAAATGACAATGAGAATATCACTTCAGATGATAAATGAATGAAAAATGTGTATGAATATATTGTGAAAGAATGTTGAAGGGTCAAAATATGCCCTCCCTCATTCCCACCCCTTTGTCCCTCTCTCTTTATCTCTCTCACTTCCTATAACTCTTGCTCTTAGCTCTCACTCCTGCGATCTCTCTCTCTCACTATTTCTCAGCCATTCTCTCTGACTCTTACTATGTCTCTCTTTGACTCTCTCTCTATCAACATATCACCCTCTCATTCTCTCATACTCTCTCTTTCCCCCTCTCCATCTCTCTCTTTGTCTCGCACCCTGTCTATCTCTCTCTATCTCTTGATCTGATGCAGGAGCATTCAGCCCAAGGGAAATCATTGTAAATAGTAGACATAGGGGGTCATGCATTTTTGGAATTAGTTTCCTAAGTTCCAAGTCAGTTTAATATTTAGGCTTTTAAGTGTGATTTAATTAGATATTCTCAAAATAAATAAATGAGAACATAGGAAGTAGGGAGAGCTTTTAGGCATAAAAGAAATGGATGTGGATCATTAAGTGCTAAGGAGGCTTTCCTATTTTAAACCAGAGAAAAGATGGAATAAAGCCTCAAGAGGCTTTATCTAATATGTATGCATTGCATGTAGAGCTTTAAAGCTTTTATGTTTTAAATCGTTATGTAAAGCATGTTTTGTATTGGATAAGGACCGAGAACGTCTATCCTTAATTATAAATAAAGAGGCAACAAAGCTCGTAGGAGGGGAGGAGGTCGTGCCAACTTTGTCAATATGAAACTATCTCTCCATTCATGTAAAAAAGACTCAATGCTATCTTGTTAATATGGATTTTGAAGTCGCTGTCATGCCTAAGAAATTCCACAGTTTTTAACATACATGTAATTATTTTGTTTGTGATATATAGTTAATTGTGTATTAGAGTATCTTGGCGACAATAGACGGGACAAGGGTGGAATTCTCAGTTTGCATGCATAGAAAGGAGCGTGGTGTTCCTTGCTGTATCGTTTCCTAGCTGTCTGCCGGCAGCTTAGTTCTTTATTTTACTTAAGACGGCCCAGGATTGAACCCACAACCATTTGTTCACAGTTGCACCTATTCGTAACCGATTTGTCCACTCGATGGTTTGATCTTAGCTCAACAGGGGCGTTTGTTCGGAAAAGGGAAACGCAAAACGCAAGGTGTCATTATGTTATAATGAAATTCTATTGACATTATTAAAGTGAAGCAACCTAGTTTCTACAGAAGAGAGGCGAGCTTACGATTAGTGTAACCGTTGAATACATTACTGTGCAACTTTAATGTGGTTGGCATCTCTAAAGGCAGATTTCCAATGCGTGAACACCCTAACAATAATATTAAAAGAGGCCAATATTGTTAAATTTTAAGAGGAGCAATTGACCTTTGAGAAATCCGATTTTAAAAGGTGCATGTGTATGATTTTGAGTTTTGGCCAAGGGCTCGGGCGGAGTATTGTAGCGTTTTCCGTGTATGTGTATATGTGTGGCTGCGGGGCTTAAAGATTGATTAATTAATCAAGCAGATGTGGGGTGAATTTCGATGCTAGTTAAAGGCCGATAGTCATATTGGCCTTGGTTTTTTATTCATCTGAGAGGCAAACTACCATTGGATTCGATACCTTGATGCACTACTCATTGTTTCTAGCAAACGTTTCCGCAGAGTCCGTGAGGTGGATTAAAGCACAACTTCGCCTTTATTGAATTTAGCGGTCCTCATGATGTGGATGAAGCAAGATAATATCTTAATGGAAGATATCTCGATGGGAGTTGAATTGTTGTGAAAATTGCCAAATGGTGTGGATCAATCTAATTGCAGAGAAACGTGGACAGCATGATGATCCAACTTTGAAATAGTGTCAATGGTTTTAAAACTTAGTCAAAATATTCAGTGCAGAGCGTTGTTGAATCAAAGGTATGTGGTGTTAGTATTCAGCTGGAAATGAAATTCAGTTTATATGAATTGGTTGCCATAACAGAGTATTTGAAGGTCCTGGTTATTGCAAGCCCTACCTGTATCATTGGTGGTATCAGAGCAGGAATAGCTTTGTTTGAAGATTCAGGTTTTTAACTTAAGTTAATTGCATGTGATGAATGAATGTTAGATTTTTGGAAATGATAAATATTGCAGTAGAGAGATGCAGTGCAGTTGACGAAGTGAAACAAGATCAACAGGATCTTGAAAGGTGAGCTGACAGGTATTATTTATCTCTGGTTTAAAGGTTATGCTTGGATAATTTGATTTACAAACAAGTAAGTGAATGTGGAAGAACTTAAGGATTCAACAGAGGTTGAATAAAGTTGCAGAGGAGAGAAGCCTAAGAGAGCAATGGAGAATGCTCAAAAGGTTCCAGCAGAGGACTAGTGATTACCAAAAGACCAGATCTGGAGGGAAGGATTGGTGAGGTAAGTGGCAGCAAGAGAATTTGTTGTCGTAGAGGCTTGATGCAACTCATGGGTGAGAAACTCATGGCAAGGAAGATGACTACTGAAAGTCATAAAGGAGAGAGCAGAGGTTGAGAAAGAGGCCACAGTAGAAAAGAGAAGAAATATGCCAAGGCGAATGGCATAAGACAGCAGTTGACTCAGGAAGAGTATGAGAAAGAGAAAGCTGAGATAGAAGTTCATCTGGAGCTATTGATGGAGTTGTTATGGGAAAATGTGAAAAACCAGAGACATGGTTTGCTAATGAGGAAGAGAGTGAAGTGGCAGAGGCTACAGCAGAAAAGAGATTTACAGATAAACATGCAGTTAACAGGGGAGCTGAGGAAGCTTGAGCAAATGATGGATGTACAGTTGAGATGGGAAGAACTCAGAATAACGACTTGGAAGAGGAGGTTTCCATTGGTGAAATAGAGGAGAAGATCATTGATGATTTCTTGAGTTATTGGGTAAATCCAGATCAGTTGGATAATGTGAACTCTTGTGTTTATATAGCTAACAATTGTGATGTGATTACAGGTGTTGAGAAGGATGTGAAATCTTGTGAAGCTGTCACAAACATGGAAAAGAATCTTTCAGGAGATAAGTGCTTTGAAGAAGAAAGCAGCAATGCTTTTGCTGTTACAACACAGGAAGTTCTTGTGAATGAAGAAAAGGATCAGCTTGAGAAGCTCGTATATGAACCAACAGTTGAAACTGTTGAAACTTGTAGTTTTAAAACTAACAAGTTCTATATGAATGCAGGGATGATACATGATGATGATCAATTTGTTATAAATGCTGATAATGACAAATTGTTTTTATTAAGTGATGGACAGATAACTGAGTTTATTGCAGGAGTTGAGAGTCAGAATTATGTTCTGATAACAGATGATGAGATGGTAACAACAGGAAGCTTGGCTTGTGAAAGTATTGAAGATTGCACAGAAAGTTTCTCAAAGGAGATGACAGGTTTATGGCATGAGTTAACTGTTCTAGAGAAGAGACTAGAAGTACAGAAGATAAATATTTAGAATATAAAGACAGAGATGAATGAAAATAAAGAGGTTAATTTTTATGAACCAAAATACAGAGGCATTCTTGGAGAATATGATGTTGAGGATAGACTGAGTGATAATCTCTAGAATGATTGGGATCAATATACTGAAATACTGGCAATGGGAAGTAAGGAACTGAGGCCTTATGAATTTTATTTTCACAAGTGTTTTGTGAATGCAGGTATTGGTGCAGAACATTTGACTCAGTTGAGTAGTCAAATGAAGAGAGAAGAAGTTTTATGTTCCAGAAGACAAGAGGGTATGGATGATCAGGTGGCAGTCAGAATAGAAACAAACATAGAAGCAAGAAGCCAGCGAGTGACATTACAAACTGAGCAAGCTATCTTAGCTCAGCAGGTAGCAAGAAATTAGCAACTTGAAGACTTATTGGACAAGGAAATTGAATTAATCAGAAGAATCATGTTGAAAGTGTCTCAGAGGAAGACATCAACAAGGAAGAGAAATAGCAGGAGTAGCAACAAAATGAAGACAGGGATAGATTGTGAAAGTGCAGCTAGTGGAGCATGACAGCATAAGATATGGAGACTTGGAGAAAAGCAGCAAGCAACAACAGATGATGACTTGCAGAACAAACTGTGGGATCCTGGAAGACAAGGACAAAGACTTAAAAGCATGATCAGGAGATCATCATCATTTTCTACCTTGTGAGTCTGATGCAGGAGCATTCAGCCCAAGGTAAATCATTGTAAATAGTAGACATAAGGGGTCATGCATTTTTGGAATTAGTTTCCTAAGTTCCAAGTCAGTTTAATATTTAGGCTTTTAAGTGTGATTTAATTAGATATTCTCAAAATAAATAAATGAGAACATACGAACTAGGGAGAGTTTTTAGGCATAAAAGGAATGATGTGGATCATTAAGTGATAAGGAGGCTTTCCTATTTTAAACCAAAGAAAAGATGGAATAAAGCCTCAAGAGGGTTTTTCTCATATGTATGCATTGCATGTAGAGCTTTAAAGCTTTTATGTTTTAAACCATTATGTAAAGCATGTTTTGCATTGGATAAGGACCAAGAAGGTCTATCCTTAATTATAAATAAAGAGGCAACAAAGCTCGCAGGAGGGGAGGAGGCAGTGCCAGCTTTGTCAGTATGAAACTATCTCTCGCATTCATGTAAAAAAGACTCAATGCTATCTTGTTAATATGGATTTTGAAGTCGTTGTCATGCTTGAGAAATTCCGCAATTTTTAGCATACATGTAATTATTTTTTATGTGATATATAGTTAATTGTGTATTAGAGTATCTTGGCGACAATGGATGGGACAAGGGTGGAATTCTGAGTTTGCATACATAGAAAGGGGTGTTCCTTGTTTTATCGTTTCCTAGCTGTCTGCCAGCAGAGCAGTTCTTTATTTTACTTGTGACGGCCCGGGATTGAACCCACAACCATTTGTTCATAGTTGCACTTTTTCGTAACCGATTTGTCCACTCGATCATTTGATCTCAGCTTAACAGGGGCATTTGTTCGGAAAAGGGAAAGGCAGAACGCAAGGTGTCATTATGTTATAATGAAACTCTGTTGACATTATTAGAGTGAAGCAACTTGGTTTCTACAGAAGAGAGGCGAGCTTACGGTTAGTGTAACCGTTGAATACATTACTTTGCAACTTTAGTGTGGTTGGCATCTCTAAAGGCGGATTTCCAATACATGAACACCTTGAGAATAGTATTAAAAGAGGCCAATATTGTTAATGTTTAAGAGGAGCAATTGACCTTTGAGAAATCCAATTTTAAAAGGTGCATGTGTATGATTTTGAGTTCTGGCCAAGGGCTCGGGCGGAGTATTATAGCATTTTCCGTGTATGTGTATATGTGTGGCCGCGAGGCTTAAATCTTGATTAATTAATCAAGAAGATTTGGGGTGACTTCCGATGCTAGTTAAAGGTCGATAGTCATGTTGGCCTTGGTTTTTGATTCATCTGAGAGGCGAACTACCATTCGATTCGATACCTTTATGCACTGCTCATTGTTTCTGGCAAACGTTTCCGCAGAGTCCGTGAGGTGGATTAAAGCACGACTTCACCTTTATTGAATTTAGTGATCCTGATGATGCGGATGAAGCAAGATACTATCTTAATGGAAGAGATCTCGATGGGAGTTGAATTGTTGTGAAAATTGCCAAATGGTGTGGATCAATCTAATTGCAGAGAAACGTGGACAGCATGATGATCCAACTTTGAAATAGTGTCAATGGTTTTAAAACTCAGTCCAAATATTCAGTGCAGAGCATTGTTGAATCGAAGGTATGTGGTGTTATTATTTAGCTGGAAATGAAATTCAGTTTATATGAATTGGTTGCCATCACAGAGTATTTGAAGATCCTGGTTATTGCAGGCCCTACCTGCATCATGATCACTCCCTTTCTACTTCCTCCTCCCTTCCCCCCCATCTCCTCTTTCTTGCAATCCATCCCTCTCCCCTCTCTCTTTCTCTCTTTCCCTCATTTTATCTCCCTTTCTCTTGCTATCCACATCTCTCATTTTCTCCCAATATTGCTCTTTCTCACTTTCAAAATGTCTCTTTCACATACTCTCTCTCACATTATATCCCCCTCACTCTCTCCCCTGTAAAAATCTTCCCCTCTCTCCCTGTCTCATTCCCCCTCCCCCTCCCTCTCTGCTTCACTCTCTTTGTCTCCCTCTCCCTATATCTCTCTACCTCACTCTCTCTCTTTTTCTCTCTCTCTCATTGTCTCTCCCTTTCTCTCTTCTTGTCTTACTCTCACTACCTCTCCTTCCCCCCTCTCCCACTTTCAGTATTTATTTCCCTCTCTCTCCTTGCCCTCTCTTTCTCCCTCCTCTTCGCTCACTCTCCCTCTCTCTCCTACTCTCCCTTTTTCTCTCCCAGTCTCTCTCTCTCTACCCCCCTCTCTCAATATCTCCCTAGTCTCTCTCTCATGTTTTACCTCTAAATACTCCTTCCCTCTTTCCTTTTATTCCACTCTCTCTCCCCCTCTCTCTTTCCATTTCTCATCGTCTTTCTCATTGTCTCTCCCCCTCTCCTCTCTCCCTCTCCTCTCTCCCTCTCTTAACATGTGTCTAAGTCTCCCTTTATCTCTCTCTATGTCACCATTACTCCCTTCCTCCTTTCCTCCCTACCTCGTATAATCCTAAGCCTAAAACTTAAATCTTAAATCTAATTGATAAACTTGACTTCACTTAACATTACTTAGCATTAACTGAAACTAGTTCTTTTAACGAACATATATGGTCATAATATACAATTTTATAGACATTATAAACTTGAAATCCATTTTACAATATTAATAAAAGAATTACGCCCCATTATGCTATTTAAAATGCAATTTGTAAAACTAAAACTAAAAATATATATTCTAGCAATTGTTATAGATAATACATTGTAACATGAGTATTTTTTTATAAAATAATAACTATGCAATAATTAATTGCGGGTAAAATAAATGTAAATTTCCATACTAAAATACAATAATAAATTAATATTACCTTAAACCAAAAATATATATTTGATCATAAACACAATTGAATGCTGTTGAGTAGGATTTTATGATGAAGAAGAAATAATTAGATATATAATTATAACAAATAAAAATATAACCATAATCACAATTAAATGCATTTTTAATATATATAAAAGACTCCATAAGAGAATTTTAGATTTTTTTCGATAAAACATTTCTGGTTAAAAAAGAGAGATTAACCAAACGACCTCATTCTATGAGGCCGAGATTAACCAAACGAAATCCCACCAAAACGAAATCAAGAACAAATTAACATTAATGAACGACATTGTCTAAATGAAAGGACTAGGGTTGAAAGGACTAGGGTTTTGATGGATTGAGAGAGTGGAGCACAACAATGAATAAGAGTGAGTAATAACAAAATGTACTTCGAACTAAATAGGTTTCATGGTCAACCAGGTATGTTGAAATATAGTAAAATAGATAAAACCTGAACTGAAATTGTATGGGTTTCATGGTGAACTAAGCGTGTTGAAATTAGTAAAATAAATAAAAGCATCAAAAATGACTGTATAAAATATAATAAGGATAAATAGATAAAACGAGTTAAAATAAAAAAGGTTTGTCACCGAACTAAAGTCTCAATATAATAAAATTAGATAGCTTTAAACAAAACTACAATGAAACTAAAAAAAATGTAAAACTGTATTGAATTTGTAAAAATAAACCTAAATGGGTGCACAGAACAGCCATATATTTGAACAGCAGAACCTCATATTTGCGCGTTAAATCCAATTTAAAATCCATCGAAATCGCTTAGCCGTCTTTTTGAATTCGCTTTAGCCCAGTTCCGCTTGAGCGACAACGACTTCGATCGACACACCGCCGCACAGAATGGACAAAGACCATCCTGGAAACACAGATGCATACGCTTTAATGGCTGTATGAGATATGTAATGGCTCTGTGAGCGTTTACAGTTTTCTAACATCCTTTCTCTCATCAGTTTTTGTGCTCTATTGATTTTGTGCTTTCTTGATTTTGTGCTTAAAAGGTTTCGGTTTCTCACGTTGTTTTTCTTGAGCCTTTTTGTTTTATTATAACGACAAGATTATCAGCTTTTGTGCTTTCTTGATTTTATGGTGTTTCTTCTTATTCTAAAGCTTTATTATAAGCACGTGGTCATCTGCTTTTATGTTTTCTTGATTTATGCTTTTTTGTACTATCATTTTTTTTGCTTTCTTTATTTTTTTACGGTCTTTGTGTTGTTTTAAGTGTTTTATTTTTTGTTGTTATTATATTAATAGTTTTAATTTTTGTATTGTAAATTTTTTTATGGATAATCATATTCTCTTTTGATATAATCGCATCATTGTGATTCGAAAGAAGCTTCGAACCAGCTAATGTGGTTAGTCCAATGACTTGGAAAGGGATTCACATTTTGAATTTACTCTTTAAGATTTTTTTATTTTGTGTGTACTTTCTAAGTTTGAAATTTTGGCTTCTTTTATTTCTTTTGCCAGATTTTTTTGCTTTTTTAAATTTAATTGTTTTTGTTAAAGTATTCAAGAATATAATTAGGATTTTGCTTTCTAAATTTAACTGTTAATTTTTGTTTTTTTTTTCAAGTTTCAAGAATTTAATTAATATTTCTTTAATTCAACATTGGATTTGGTTTAGAGCAGATAGAAGTATTCAAGAATGCAAATTATATTCTTGTTTCTAACTCTAGAGGTTATCTTTTTGCTTTTATGAGATTTTAAGAATGTAATTAATAGTTGGATGTGTTTAAGAAGTGACAACTGTTATCTTTTTGCTTTTCTGAACTTTTTAAATTTAGTCATCATGTGTTTAAGAGCCGACAGAGGGATTGGATATGCTTTAGGTCATGCTTTTTAGTAATACTTGTTATCACAAGTTATAAGAAATGTATTTTGATGCAAAACTTTTAACTAGAAAAAGCCTACAAACATGGAAATAAATAAGCATTACTCATAAACTAATTGTAAAATCTTTAATTAAAGAAAAAAAATTGAAAATAATCATTATTGCTATTTAATATCCTCTATTTATCTTCTATTTTTAAAAATGTAAAGATAAATTTATTTAGTTTTATGATTTCATTATTCTTTACACATTTTTTAATATAATTCTATATTTAATTATTTTTTTTAATTTTATATTAGTAATTTTGATATTTTTCCATTCATACTTAAGTATAAATATATATTATAAAAAATATATTTTTATTATATTTATTTTATTTATTTTTTTATATTAATTTTAAAATTTTAATTTTTTTTAAATCCTTTAATTTTTTACTATCGTTTTATATCTATAATAAATATATATATATTATAAAATCTAGAATTTTAATAAAAAATATCCCTACTAAATAATATACTTCATAAAAAAATATAAAATTTCAACAAAAGTAACAAACAGATGGAGAGATGGGCTGTTGGCATCCTATCAAATAGTAAACTGATGTCTTTTTACCATATTAAACTCATGAATTTAAATCGATTCCTTATTTGTTCGTCACGCTTTTGTTGGAGTTTATCCATATCAGAAAATTTGACCGTTATCCACCATTTAAGATTTCAAGATTGACATGGAGAATAAGCGCACGAAAGAAGGATGCCTCACTGTATATATTATTATGTTCCAATTTCCTTAACGTGTATTGAGCTTTTCTCCCTTCTTCTCTCACGGAGTGGTTGTCTGCTGTGCTATGGTCGTTTTTGTCTCTGCTTTGTACCTGAGTTGTGTATGTTATTTTTGTTTTATTTTCGAATTTAACGCCAGAATGAGAAAGAGAGTAGAGAGGATTCTTCCTCAATTCCACGTAGTTTGATCTATAAAGGGCAACCTCCCTTCCTATTTGAATCAGTAGATCAGGTGAGAGATATGGTCGTTATTTTGATATTTTGATTTGGAGTCTTTAATAACTAGTTTGTGGTTTGATTTTAGATTTTGTCAATTAATATTGTTTTGTTTGTTTTTTTTACTATCACCTTGGTTAGAGAAAGGAAAGAGTGCAAAGGGCTTAGCTAAAGGTCGAGCGAATACCGTTATGAAGCGAAAGGATTAATGTACCTTACAACAACTTAGTACTTCTTTATATTTACTTCTTCGCGAAATAATCTCTAGATTTAATAATTCTCTATATTTACTTCTTCGTGGAGTAATCTTTGGATTAATGGTGTTTAATGTTTGCTTAATTTGATTAAGATTAGAGTAGAGAGGATTAATACATCTGAGAGCGAGAAAGAAATGAACAGAAGTGGGAAAGAACAGAGCAGAGACGATCATTCATGAATTCCATGTCAATCTTTAAAGTAACAATCTCTGGATTAATGTTGTTTAATGTTGTCTTAATTTTCTTAAAGTAATAATCTCTTCATTAATGTTGTTTAATGTTTGCTTATTTTGCTTAAGATCAGAATACAGTGGATTACTCCGCTTTAGAACAAGAAGAAACAGAGCAAAGAGGATCATTCCCGAATTCCATGTCGTTCGATCTTTAATGTAATAATCTCTGGATTAATATTGTTTAATGTTTTCTTAATTTGTTCAAGATCAGAGTATAGAGGAGAGCGAGAAAAAACACAGCATAGAGGATTATTCCTCAATTCCATGTCGTTCGATATTTAAATAATAATCTGTGGATTAATGTTGTTTAATGTTTGCCTAATTTGCTTAAGATCAGAGTGCAGAGGATTACTACGCCTAAGAGTGAGAAAGAAAAGAGCAGAGAGGATCATTCCTGAATTCCATGTTGTTAGATCTTTAAAGTAATAATCTCTGGATTAATATTCTTTATTTGTTTACTTAATTTGCTTAAGATCATAGTAGAGAGGATTACTATGCCTTAGGGCTGAGAAAGAAAAGAGCAGAGAGGATTATTCTTGAATTCCATGTCGTTCGATCTTTAAAGCAATAATATCTGGCTTAATGTTGTTTAATGTTTGCTTAAGATCAGAGTAGAGAGAATTACTATGCCTGAGAGCAAGAAAGAACAGAGCAGAGAGGATCATTCCTGAACTTCATGTCATTCGATATTTAAAGCAATAATCTCTGAATAAATATTGTTTAATGTTTTTTAATTTGCTTAAGATCAGAGCAGAGAGGATTATTCCTCAATTCCATGTCATTCGGTCTTTAAATAATACTCTCTCGATTAATGTTGTCTAATGTTTGCTTAAGATCAGAGTAGAGAGGATTACTATGCCTGAGAGCGAGAAGAGCAGAGCATAGAGGATCATTCCTGAATTCCATGTCGTCCGATCTTTATCTTTAAAGTTATGTGGTATGGTTTTAGTAAATACCGCTATGGCGCGTAAGGTACCTTACAACAACTTTTTAATTCTTTGAGGAGCGTTATCTCTGGATTCGCTTAAGAGTAAAGCAGAGCATAGAGGATCATCATGCTTGTGAGCGAGAAAGAGCAGAGCATAGCAGAGGTTGAATTCGATGTAGTTTGATCTTTAAAGCAAACTAATTAAACAAAATTTCCATTCCCCTTGTGGATCAAGCGGTCAGGGTATGTGGTATTGTTTTAGTCTCATTAATTCATTCATTAATTAATATATTTATCGTTTTAGTATCATCGTCTGTTTTTTTGGGTTGTTTTTCTTTCTTTCTTTCTTCATTCTGTTGAGATAAAAAGTATAGAGGTCTGAGCAAAAGGCGGAGTGAATACCGCTATGCAGCCAGAGGCTTAAACATTCTTTACAATGACTTCTGAATATTTATCTATTTGTAATTCTTCAACGAGTTAATTCGGGATTAATGTTGTTTAATATTTGTTTAATTAGCTTAAGGGCAGAGCAGACACGATCATTACGCCTTAGAGCACAGTAGAGAGGATCATTCATGAATTGCATGTCCTTCGATCTCTAAAGCAGAGTGGAAAGGGCTGAGCGAAAGATAGAATGGATACTGTTATGGTGGCAAATGCTAAAGGTACCTTGAAACATCTCAATATTTCCTTATTTCTACTTTTTATTAGAGTTATCTCTATATTTATGATATTTAATTTGATTAAGAGATTTCGAATTTTTGGAAATAAATAAATGCATGCATGCTGGACTATTCTATAGATTTTTGGATTCATGATGTTTAATTGGTATAAATGAAATTAACTTTGTCTCCGGTGAAAAACGAAAGTTATTCTAAATTTTTACGCAAGTGAATAACTCGTAACTTCTAGTTATCATAGTTTGTTTCAATGTATTTAAAAATTTGAATGAACGTTTATGCAGTTTTCAACTAAGTAGATTATAAGATAACTAAACAATATCAATATAAAACAAAACAAAAAAAATGAATAAATGATTGCCAGATGTGAGGACACAATGTTGACATAATGTTTTCTCATATTGTTGAAATTTAAGAAATATTTCTAATTTTGTTGATACTGTTGAAATTCTAGAAATATTGCTAATTTTGTTGATGGAGTGTTTCAATCCAAACCATATTGATTATTATATTATTAATGTGTGTTGGAGTTCAAGAAACACAACACTTAGGGCTTACAAATTTCCGGTAGATTATGGTCGAGTTCAAGAGAACTATAAAATCTATTCCTCAAAGTCATGAGAATTATAGATAGAGGGGAAGAGAAATTTCCTTCATTCTTTGAGGCAGAAAAAATGTCTACATTTTGCTACAGGCACAATCTTTCCCATGCTCAGGATGATCACGAGTTAAGCAAGTCATTTCTCTCAATTTGAATTATTTTAACATTCTTAAGCAAAGCTTGTCCTTCAATCCTTGTTTTAAATTTTTGTTTATAATTTTTTTCTGCATCTATGCATAGCATTTATAGATAATTTTGTTCACACATTTGAAATGTTGATCACTTCTTTGGAAGTATTGTTTATAATTATTTCTCTGCAACTATGGATAACATTTATTTTTGTATACTTTTGTTCATACATTTCAAATTCTGAGCAATTTTTTATATTTTTAGTTTCCCATTATACCTTTGTTCACACATTTGAAATTCTGAGAAATTTCGCATCAATATCCATCTCTCATCACACACAATTACAATTAGTCCTCACAACAAAAGCTAAATGGTTACAATTTCGAAACAGGATAGAGGCCACTGGGGTAAGGGTCGGTGAGGAGGAGGTGAGTGCAGTAATGGTGAGGGCGAGGATGAGGAGGCAGAGGGAACACGAAAGCAGAGGAGGTGGGATAGGAGAAGGGGAGGAGGTAGAGGAGAGGGTAGGGGGTAGGAGGGAGAGGGTGGGGGATGTGGCGAGGGGTGGCATGTCAGAGGAGGGGGAAGAGGCAGAGGAAGAGGAGGCAAGTGGGAGGAGGTAGTGGGAGGGAGGAGGAGGAGGAGGTAAAGGAGCAATGAAGCCAGGGGAGGCATGTGGAGGAGGCTGCGAAGCGGTCGGGGAGGAGGTGGTGGAGGAAGCAGTGTGGGGAGGAGGCAGAGGAAGGGTGGTTGACGAGGTGGAAGAGGCAGAGGAAGATTAGGCAAAGGGGGAGGTGGTGAGGGGAAGCGGTGAGGAGGGGGAGGAGGCAGGGGTTCCAGGATGGTGGGAAGAGGGGAAGAGGTGGAGGAGGAGGTAGGGGTTCCAGGATGGTGGGAAGAGGGGAAGAGGTGGAGGAGGAGGCAGGGGTTCCACGGTGGTGGAAAGAGGGGGAAGAGGTGGAGGAGGAGGGGGAGGAGGAGG
>APFE031076080.1:0-15343 GCA_000404065.3 Pinus taeda | reverse complement strand
AGTGGATTCTTTTCTCAGCAATTTTAATGCTCATACGTCACCTTATTTAGAACATTTTGTTTTGTCCCAAGTCAAAATTTTTTCTCAAACGGATAGTTCAAAATGTATCAATTTTTTAGATAGACCTGTAAATAAATCTTTGTTTTGGAAATTATTTTTTGATGGTTCTAAATATAACGAAGGAGCAGGAGCATGATGCGTGCTAATTAGTCCAGAAGGAGATAAAATCATTTTAACATGCAGGCTCGAATTTGATTGTACCAACAATACAGCAGAATATGAGGCTTTAGTCCAAGGGTTGTACAAAGCAATTGGGTTAGACATAAAGTACCTCCAAGTCTTCGGAGACTCTAAAATTGTAGTCAGACAGGTACGGAATACTATACATTGCTTATCAGGTCATTTAAAACACTATCAATCTTTAGTTCAAGATCTGACTGAGCATTTTAAAGCATTCAATATTTCATCAATTCCCAGACTCCACAATGCAAGCGCTGACCTTTTAGCTAACGTAGCTTCTAAGGTCATTCCTTCTGAATATTTTAGTCCAGATAGATTCTCAATAGAATTAATCTTTAGACCTTCTATTCCTGACAACATCACAAATTGGAGAATATTTAACGACGATCCTGATATCGTAAATTTCCTTACTTCTAAAGGATCCTACTCCAACCAAATAATTGATGAAGACCAACATGATCGAAAATTACAACAAAATAGCACTAACAATGCTATACCTAAATCAAGATAATAGAAGATGTCTTCTTGGAGAATATGTCTAAATTCTTCAAAAGTGATCCTTGACTCAAAAGGAGATCACAGTGATTCCTTGATGTTTATGATAACGCTTTTTCCTGTTGTTCTTCCTTCAAGACAAAGCTAGTTAAAATTGTTTCAAAACCTCAAATTTCATCCCTTCTTTAGAATATTAACTTGTTTTAGCAGTTATACAATTCTGACCTTTTATGCAATAACCCTAGTTCACACATGTGGCTAGAAGATGGAAAAATTATCCTCCCTTCTACTTCGCTTGAATTGACTTATTTTTCTTGTTATTTCGGCTTGCAAAGGAGACAAAACTTGATCCTTAATGGTGGCTGCAATTTGCTACTCCTTTTTGTAGAAGGATCTCTTAATAATTCACACATGTGGAGAATATAGCCCTGAAAAATAGACCCAAAAGTGTTAATAATGAGGACAAATTGCAAGTGAGTATAAAAGCAATCTCCCTAGGTTTCCAACAAAACCTAGTAACAAGCAAGTAATCAAGTTAATTCCTTCTCTGAATCTATCTTTTCTTAAATCATAAGCTAACAAGGTGAGAAAAGAAAATTCATACCTTATTATGACATGCTTGATGAAGATCCCCCTTTTTGCGTCAGTGTAACTCCTCCATGCTTGAATCCAGACATGTACACATGGAAACAAGAAAGGATAAAATACATATGCAACATAAATGATTCAATAATTCAAACTAGTGATTAAGGAGACTAGTAACAAACATCATTTCAATGTACACATAGAAATAACATAGAACATCCATGAAATTCATCAATTATTCCATTAAACAATACAGTGAGAAGAAATGCTTGTTTTTATTAATTTCAAAAACATAAAAGAGATACAAAACCCATGCCTTGATGTTTTGAAGCTCCTCCCATTGATCTCAATTCTATCCAAGAATGATAAGCTCTCCAACCTAATTTCTCTAGCATAAACTTACCCTTAAGAGCCTCCCTTAACTCCCCCACCTATGGCTTGATTAATAGGCCAAAAGGAAGTAGTTTGAGATCCCTAGTCCAAGGATGAGATCCACTAAAAGAGGGATGAGGGATCCTTGATGAACGGGGATTAGCTCCATAAAAAATGAGGTTAGAATCAAATAAACATGAGTTTGAGGATTTCTGTTGGGAATGATTCACCCAACAAGGCTTCTAGATCTCACTTTTTAATTTACTTTTTATTGAGTCATGTGCACACTTTTTAGTGGCAGAAAAAGCACATAGTTGTGCAGGGATCAATGCCAATAACTGCATATGCACAGCAACTGACTTAGGAAACTGCGCAAGAGACTAAAAGTGGGTTTATGGACCATGTTTCCTAGAATTTATACTTTATTCAAGGTATACTAGTTGTTGAATTGCAAGGGACTTGTTGACGTTGCTGGACTCACCAACATTCAAGGGATCTCTTTGGAATGAAGTCCCAACTAGACCTCAAACTGTTTGGTGTAGGAGTCCCATCTGGTATGATGGCCCGGTTGCCATTATCTTAGAGATTTTCCTTAGTTCTTGTTGTTCAACACATGAGAGTGTTATACTTGTAACTTCAATAAAGCGAGGTGAGTATGCCTAGTGTGTGCGTAATGTAACTTTGTGTCTGGGTACTCTTACTGTAAGGGAGAGTTTAAAAGTGAGCGTCTAGATGAGAGGTAGTAGTACCACCCAAGGAGAGACACATAGGAAAACAACAAGGATCTTTCTAGCATCCAACGAAATATTCCACAACGGATATGACAGACATTAAAACTAAAATGCAAGGGAAAACACGTACACCATCCAACAAAGTAGTCCACATGGGGTGACGGTCATTATGACCAAGGAAAACAAGAATGGCCAGTCTAATGTTCTGCGGAGTAGTCCACATGGATGAGACAATAGTGATAAAAAATACAACACATCTTCTATAGAGTAAGTACTAAAATAACGGAAGTAGTTCAACTATCTTAGTACAGGTTAAGCAAACATGCATTACAAATGTTTAAAGAATAGTCTTACAAATGGTTACAAAAAATGCATGAAACGTGTTGGCCTGAGACAGACTTATGAATTAAGAAAAAGTTCCAAGACACATATGTACACCATACATCACTAGTCCCAATAGTGGGACATTGGAGCCACTCCTCGCTCCTCAAAGAACATACTACAAACTCTTAAGGCTATATGGGAGGAGCCAAGGTGAATAATCCTTTTCTCATACAATGTGGAGGTATATATAACCAAGGGTGATGCTTGACCCCTTTGACTCTTGGACTTCCCTCATGACCATTCAACTTCCTATGAATTTTCAACTAACGCGACTCTTAAACTTCATATGTGTGTTTCTTGGGCTTTCACATTATAATTACATTTGATTACAACAAGTATGGCCCATAGTAGTGATGCGGCTGAGAAAACTCATGACACAACTTGACATGATTACAACAAGTATGGCCCATAGTAGTGATGTGGCTGAGAAAACTCATGACACAACTTGACATGACGCTGCTGACATGTACTAGCTGATTGTGGTGTCCATGTCGAGCTGCTATGTTGCTGAGTGATGGATGTTCTCTCAGTGTGTTATGTCTTCACCTCCACATCGAAAAGTGTTGTGGGGTCTTCAATGGTCTTGGTCTTTCCTTGATGGTTTAGTGCATGTATCCCTTTCTCTTGTTGCTCGATGTGCTTTCTATGTTTGTTCAACTGCAAGCAAGTCTTCTAGCATGCGCTCCTTCTTCATCTCTTTCATTGTCATGCCATGCTTCATCAATGTACCTATTCCTACAATTCACTCATGACGGAACAACATCGAATCAAAATCTCCTAGTCTAGCATGATGCATTGTTCATTAAGGGAATTTTGAAGTCTAAAATGGGCCTCCTAAGAAAAATGTAAAACCAAAATAAAATTTATAAGAACCAATAGGATCAAGATGGTGATGTCAACCATGGGGGATGATTCACCATTTTTGGAGTAAAAAAGTAAAAATATTAAAAAATAATAAAATAATAAAACTGCTTTTTCAACTCATATTTTCAACTTATCTCCCTAAGGTTTTACTCAAATTTCAAGTGAGAGTACTCGTTGGATGCAAAATGTAATTCCCCATCCAAGGAATACCCATATTACATACTTTTGATGGACCCTGCTACACAAAAAATGAAAAATACATGAAAAAATGTGATTACAATCAGGGTTTTCATGTATTTATCATTTTTCATGTAGTGGGGTCCATAAAAAGTATGAAACATGGGTATTCCTTGGATTAGGAATCAAACTTTGATCCAACGAGTGTTTACACTCGATATTTGAGTAAACCCATAGGGAGATACATTGAAAATATGAGTTGAAATAAATATTTTTTTCTTTTTTCCCTCTAAAATTTGATGATGTAATCTAATTTTATTTTATTATTTCCACTATCATTTTATAATTTCCTTAGGAGGTGCATTTTCTACCTTAAAATTATCCTAATGTTTGGTTTTGGGTCCAGGTGACTCAGAGGAAGGACAAGACACTGAAACTGAGTAGAGCACAACTCAGGCCGGGATGAAATGCTCTAGAGTACTATCAGGAAAAACATTGTAGAGGCCATTGGGAGGAAAAATTGTGTAATCAGGGACAACAAAAATAGCTACAAGGTGGAACCCAGCTGGGAAGAACTGTGCAATTCCTGGGAGGAAGACAAGGAAGGGTGTCCGAGGGAATCGCTAGACAATTTTGTGTAATTTTCAAGATGAGGACTGAGCGGGTCACTCGGGGTCTGGTTGAGAATCTGCACAATTTCTCAGAGGGAGACAGAGTTGGGAAACTGAGGGCACTAGTAGGAAATTCTACGTAATTTTCCAGAGAAGGGAAAAATCAGGTTGTAGGGAGATGTTGCTCATAACTACGCATTTCTGAGAGACTATGCGAGACAGGAAACGTTGCGCAGTTTGAAGAAACAGTGCAGAGCGGGGCAGCAGAAAGTGTACTAGTCAGAACTACACAATTTCCAGGAGGAGAGAAAAGCAAGCCAACAGGAGGCTTGACTCAACATGACTAAACAATTTCTACAGGCAGTGTAGGGTAGGCAATTAGTAGTGTAGCCCCGAGTCACAGTGTAGTGCAGATTTCCAGTCGACCAGAGGGAAGCTTGATAACTGATCTTGCGGGAAAGTGAAGATTAGATCAGACTTGGAGACAACTTCTGCACAATTATGGGAGACAAACATCTTCCTCATTTCCAGGATTGCGTAGTGCAGCTACCCCTGAGGGAAAACTTAAGTACTACATAATTATGGGAAGTAGAGCAGGGTCATTGTGAGAAGAGACTGCGCAGTGTAGCTCAGTCGATGTCCAGTTGAAGGAGTTTGTTCGGTCGACAGATTTTCAGGAAAAATGGCTAAGTATGAGAGAAAGTGAACTTGTGTAGACATAACATTGTGATCTAACACTTAGCATGACTCGACAACAGGAAACCACAAACCAACAAGACAAACATGTGCTCAGGGAGACCGTCTTAAGGTTAAGAGTGACAAGTGCGACACTTGTGATAGACCTTCGAACCACTGTAACGACACTTGCACGAAAATTTTTACATATGTGTGTGAGTATGACCGATGTTCGCAGAGTGAAGACAACTAATGCGCACAAAGATCAACCTTCAAACTTGTAAGAACAAGACCGCAAGCATGACAAAGTAATCAACATGCCAAAGGATGACCATTGGTTGGACAAGCAAAGGGTGTAAAATACTCTACAAGAGATCATGGAATGAGCACAAGTGTTTGCAACCATCAATGGAAAAACTAAGAAAGTCTCCAAAATTTAGATGCAGGAAAATTTTTTGGAGGGTGTTGCAACCGCTACAACACTTGGTGACGCACTGGTTGAATACCAGGTTCTGTGTTTTGGTTCATTTTCAGCGTAGGGCCTTGGCCTTTCAGGGAGTATTGATTTGTTGTGTAGGTTACTCTGGCTTCCCCACTTACCCCATGGATAGGAATGGTTCATCTTGTACCAACTTAGTCGAACATAATAGAAGATTCAACTAGATCACAGTGTTTCAAAAGTGAGAAGGGTAGTTTGGCTCGCGAGCTTAAGATTTTCAGAGTATAAGTTTTCATCTTTGGTGTTGCTCCACTACTAGCAGGCCTGGATAGTGCCCTGATGGAGTCACGTAGGAACAAAAGCATTGCTCCACTCCTGACTAGCTTGGTTAGTACCTTAGTGGAATTGCTTGCTTCACCTCTCTGCACATGAAGCCTTTCTCTTCTTTCGCCTTTATATATATTTTTTGAAGGAGGATTGTGCATAGACACTTATTTATTTTTGGGGTGGAAGAGGGATCTTGACTTATTGAGAGAAGAAGAGGTTGTTCCTTTAGAGAATTATGTAAGAGCTTTGATTTAGGTTTTCTCTTTTAGATTTCCCCTTCTCCGTTTCTACTCGTTGGATGAGCTTGATCACACAGAGCAGAAGACTGAGTGCAGGCACGGGGTTTCCCAGTTTGGGCACAGGTTCATGGTTTGACAAGAGCTTCCCTTATAGATGGATCATATTTTCCGTTGAGACTTCATCGGCCAAAAGTTACAACCAAGAATAGAGAAGATGAACACAGGACTGGCCAATTGCTGCAGTGTCACAAGACTCCTAAAATTCAGCCACATACTTATTCAAAAGCGAGAACACAGTGCAGGACAACACTTATTTACAAAAAAAAAATGAAAAGACATCAAAACAAAGCAAAGAAAAATGAATCAAAAACAATAAAGAAAACAACAAAAATTCTATGTACATAGTTCAGGGCGTAACCCCAAATCATTGAAAATAACATTTTAAATCTTGGTGATTGACAGGAAGGTTGTCAATCCTCCCGTCAAGTAATTGTAAACGATATGTTTGTTGGCCAAATTTTTCGTGAACCATGAAAGGACCAATCCACAAGGACTAGAAATTTGTGTGTTTTCCTTTGTCCTCATGGGGTTTATCACACTTCAAGACTAAGTCACCCACAACAAAGCTGATGTTCCCTGTAGACTTTCTATCAAACCATCTCTTGATACAATTATGGTGGAGTGAAAATTTTTCTTTTTCTTTCATTCGTTCTTCCTGTAACGTATGTAATGTTTCCATCCTACTCTAAACCAATAGACATGTCTCACCTTGGGATTATTGGGATAACTAAAGAGTAGGAAAGTAGATATTTAGTGAGAGGATGGCTTCTTTTTCGTATACGAGGGAGTATAGAGATGTGTTTAGATAGGGTTTGGGTGTAACTCGGTTAGCCCAAAGAGAATTCACTAGAGAAGAATGCAAGTTCTGTTGTTTAGAATAAATGGTCTGTTTAATAATGTGGATAAGGTTCTTGTTTGTGGATTTGGCTAGACCATTTCCTTGTGGGTAGTAGTTAACAAAATGTTTCAACACAATACCATATTGCAATGAAAAATAAAAAAGTTTCAATGAAGAAAAGGGAGTTTCATTGTAAAAAACAAGTGATACAAGAATGCCAAACCTTGAAATAATGTTATGTTGAAGGAAGCTGATGACTCCCTAGTCATTCACTTGTTTTAGTGGAATTGTTTTTGTCCACTGTGTGAAGTAATAATTAGCAGTCAGAATGTAGTGGTGCTGCTTTGATGAATGTGGGAAAATTTCCCCAATGATGTCCAAGCCTCACTATTGGAATGATTTTTCCACTGCAACAGGCTACATTGGGGCTGCTGACCTTCGACTTCTGATTGTGCATCATTGACAGATTGGGCCCTTGCAGGCATAAGCATGTGAATATTTGAATAATGTGGGCCAGTAGAAATAGTCTCTCATGAATTTATGCGTTGTTTCATTACCTGTGAAGTGACCCCCGACTGGTCTATCATGCAAATCATGTAACACTCTCTCTGAATCCGATGCTTCTAGGCACTTGAGAAAAATGTCGTTGTTGTGCTTTATGTAAAGCACTCCATGCACCAACTGGTAAGATATGGCTTTCAGTAAGAGTTCCCTCTTAGTCCACATAGAAAAGTGAGATGGCATGGTGTCGTGATTAAGGTACTGACACACTTATTCATACCAAGAGTTACCATTCAAAGTGGGTGGTGCTCGCTCTACATTGTACATGTCCATTTCTTGCTCCCAACCGGCAAGCTCTTCTTCTCCCTCTAGCGTGTGCGCTGCTTCCGCTGCCATTCTATAGAGACCGTGACCCTTGATGGTGTGAATAACTTGATATCAAGATCATACTCTTGTATTCCTATCATCCAATTCACACGTCTTTCACCCAGTTCTTACTGAACAAGCAGTGATCTGACTGCTGGGTGCGACACATAGACTATGCAATGCTTTTTTAACAGGTAGGGTCTGAAGTGTTTCATTTCCTTCTATACAACGTATGATTTCTTATCCATGACGGGATAGTTGAGCTCGAGTCCCAACAATCTCGCGCTCATGAAGGAGATGGGACGTTCATTGTTCAGCTCATCCTTCTAAGTGAGCACTACAACGAGTGAAGTGTCAGAAGCGAATGTGTAAAGCAAGAAATATTTGTTGAAATCTGGGCTGTACAATGCATGTGATTCTACTATCACCTGCTTAATACAGGAAAACACATCCTTTTCCTTCTTCCCCCAGCTATAAACTTCATCCTTCTTGATCATCTCTTGTATGGGTTTGAAAATCTGCGTATAGTTTGAGATGAAATTACGGAGGAAGTTGATCTTCCCCAAGAAGGACGACATGGCTTTCTTATTCAGGGGATGAGGAATCTGCGTGATGGTCCAGAGTTGGTCTGGATCTACCTTGATCCCACTCTTGGCAATGATGTGCCCAAGGAGGTTCCCCTCAGACACTCCAAAGATTCTCTTCTTGGAATTCAAGTATATCTGGTACTTGCGAAATCACTCAAATATCTTCTTGAGATAGCACAGGTGGTTTGACCATTTTTTGGAAAAAAAACTGTTATGTCATCAAGGTAGACCACTACGTTCTGTTCAATGAACCCATAGAAGGTGATGTACATGACGCACTGGAAATTTACACCTGCGTTTACCAACCCAAATGGAATTCTTCAATAAGAGAACATACCCAACTTGGTACAGAATGTAGTTTTCAGTCTATTAGGTTCTGTTACCAGAACCTAGTTATATCCTGAAAATTTGTTTAGCAGAGAAAACATTTCTACTCCAGATACTGTCTGCAAGATGTGCTCCATGGACGAATTGTAATTGTCTTTGTTCGAGGCACGATTTAGATTTCAGAAATCAATGCATAGGCAGATCTCCCATGACTCCTTTCTGATAGGAACTAAGTTTGAAACCCATGTAGAATAATGAACTTTATAAATTATCTGAGCATCCAACAACTTAGTCAACTCTTTTTGAATAAGGGGCTCCAGTGACAGATGTACTTTCCTAATCTTCTGCTGAAATTGTTTGGCCCCTTCCTTGATTGGGATGATGTGTTGGATTATTTGTGTGTCATATGTTTTCAAGTCATCGTACATCCATGCGAATACATCACAGTGCTATATGAATAGGCAGACAAAGGCTTTCTGCTCTTTTGGTGTGCAACACGTATCAAGATTCATGAACTTCAGATCTTTATCTATGCCTAGATTAATCCATTTGTGAATCAATGTGGAACTATGGGTTTTAGTGTTCATGGGTCCCTGGAAGAGGTTCTGCAAGTCATATATCTTCTCAAGTGAAACCACACCCTTGGGGATGAGGTTGCCTTTACCATCATCAATTGTGTCTTACATAGAATGCTCATGCGCATATTCATCTATTTCTGCGTCGTTGAAGATGTCGGTGTTGGCCATGAAATATAGTATATGTTCATCATCATAAAAAACACATAAATTAGTGATGTTTTCAGGGATAGAAGGCTAATAAAAAATTTGAACAGAAAATCTATCCCTAAGCGGTGTTATCCTAGCAACTGCATTTTCCAGAGCATCTGCAACTGCATTACACATTCTTGGTATAGAAACAATATTGAAAGCTTGGAATTTAGAGATAAGTTGTCATGCCTCTTATTGGTAACTCTTAAAATGAGGTAAAACATAGTGTATGGTGTTACGTACTTGACGTACCACGATATCTGAATCACCTACCACTTTCAGCATAACAACGTTGAGGCTGATGGATTTCTGTAAGCCCAAAATGAGTGCTTCATATTTGGTAGTGTTGTTCATGCACTCGAACTCCAAGTGGATTGAGACTAAGTGTTTCCTTTACTTTGGGTCTATCAAAACACAGCCAGCTCCAGAGCCATCCTATGTTTTGGTTATGTCAAAATACAAGGTCCACATGTCATTTGTACAAGGACTGCTTGCTTCGCTAGTACTGCAAACACTACTACTACTACTACTATTACAATGTATTGTACAAGTTTCTTTTTTGTCAGTTGGGAAAGGAAGGAGACCCAACTATGTGTCTGGTGGGGTGGGGCTTAGCTGGGCAAGATAATACCCCAGTTGCGTTTCTAGAAATAAATTTCCAAACATAATTTCTGTAAAAACCAACGGTTCATTTTGACCATTTAAGGGAGTAACGTTATGTCTCATATATCTCTTTGACAAAACCTGGATCTGGTTTTTTATGCCCTTGTGTAGAATCCATAAGTGTGACTAGTTCGTAGCAAAGTATCCTTGCAACTTGCTCCAATCTTTGCTAAGAAGTAAGCCATATACTTCCAATATGTCCACAATCAAAATGTTAATGCACTGATGAACTCGTCCATCGGATGATAACCAGATGATCACATTTTGAGTGCACCAATGGTTGGTACACATGTTCGGTCCAGTTGGATGATATGTGTAGTTGTACTACTCCATTGTGCATTGATCTGTTTAGCGATGGAGAGTGGCATGACATTGAATGATGCGTTAGAATCAACCAAACAATTGTGGACATTGAAGTGAGTTTGCTTCTTCCATGTGAAACGCATTGAGCACAGATGGGAGTGTGTTGGGAGACTTGCTTGTTCCCTTGCTGGAAGAGGCAACACTATCTGAGGAGGTTTTCCCCAATGTGCACAAACGAATCCCGCTGACCTGTGAGCTTGGTTAACTCATAAAGGGAGATGTTTACACATGTGTTTTTCATGTCTTCCACAATGTTGTAATCCAGAGAGGGAAGACTCACTGAGTTGTTCGGGGGTAGACTTGTGTTCGTGTTTTCTGGTGGGCTACTTTTATCTTTGCTACTCACATACGTACTTTTAGCTGTAGTTATCTTCTCGGACTTGCATTTTTTTTTTGTATATCGAGATGACCGGTGGATCCGTTGTTCTGAGTAGATGTTGTCTAACTTTTTCTCTCGCTATCTCAAAAATAGTGGGGGCCCCTTGACTCCTCAAACTGTATCGATTGTTCTACTTTGGGGCCGAACGGTTGCTCGGAGGCTCCTTCTCGGTGGTTGTATTCTGGGTAGCTTAAGACATTGATACATGTTGATAACATGTTGTTATAACATCATTTACCACCTTTGTGTACTTGATGCTCTGAGTCATGGCCTTGGGCAGCCCTTTCCCTTCAAACTTGGTCAAAATATTAAAAAAATATTATTTAAAATTCCACGTGACTTTTCCCTGCAAAAAGCACGTGCACACATGGGTTAAACTATACCCAACCCATGTATATTATTTAAAATATGAAAAAAATATAAAATCCTTATTTTTTGAGCAGGGTTTACGAGTTACACCGGAAGCCTACCTACAGGATCCCGTGGCCTAACAGTCTCCCATTTGAAAAAACTTTTTTGAGGTCATATAAATACACCTCATGGGGAAGGCCTAAGGGGAGAGAAATATAGGATATTGACATTATATCCAATTTTTCCCTGATCAAGTCTGATTTATCCTTGTGCCTCTTGCACTCCCAGCGATAGGAAACCCCTGTTTCCTCATTGTGATGTCCATCTCCTTTATATGGCATCCATGTGTATGTGTTTGAAAGAGGATTGTTGAGGCTTGGGCTAGACGGATATGGAGGAAGGTTTCGCTTGGAGCCATGGATGAATCAGGTTGTATTCTTCCACATTATTTTGCAATCATTAATAAACAATCCATGTATTGTTCTTGATGTTAAGATCTTAATGCTTTAATTCATGTTTTAATATAGCTGATGTATGATTTCATGTTTTATACTTATATGCTTATATGATCTAACACTTATATCATGAATATGATTTCAACTACTACTGGTGTATGTGCTTTTCTTGAATGAGTTGCAGGCTTTGAAGCATTGGAAGAAGCAACGGGTTTGGGCCCTACGAAATGACCTCAAATGTAGGACCTTCAGGTAATACTTCTTCTTCCTACTTCAATAGTTTAATTATTAACGCTGCTTGTTTGTTTGCTTCTTGTTGGTGTATGCCCTCTCCTCTGTTGGGGTGCTCAACCCATACCCTAGGGTGTATTATTCCCATGACACATTCCCAACACTTGGAGCTTCATCAGATGCAACAACTTCCTCTTCATCTTCCACCTCTGACTCAGCCTTCTCACCGGCCATAAATTGGTCAGTCAAATGTGTATCTAGGGCGCTCATTCCTTGGTTCCATCCTTCGCAAGTCCTCTCCGAATGTCGTTTGCCATGGAACTTTCAATAATGATCTATCGCGATTCTGCTACTTCTGCCCGAAGCTGAGTTCTTCTTCTACGCAAATCTAAGCGGCCTATTATTCACGGTTGTCCCGCTTGTCCACTGCTTGAGTTTAAAAACTTCGGTTGTCAAGGACTTGACGAGACGAGTAAGGTTTTCAATTTCACTTACTTCCTTTTCTTTTTCCTTACTCATAGTATCCTGAGACCTCTTGCCTATGTCTTTGGAGTCCTTAGTTGGTTTGTCATCTACAATGACTCCAATAGCGTGCAAGTATTTCTCCACATCAATTGCCTCTTGGAAATTTTACAAAAGTGTTGGTTTCGCAGCTCGCTTGACGAATTGCGCAATGTTAGTTAGCAATGCAGACATGTAGTAGTCAACTGTGATGGAGTCATGAGGTTTGGTGTCTATAGTGAAATTGTTCAAGATACATTTAAACCTCTGGTTAAAATCCTTTACTTTTTCTTTCTACTCCATGTAGAGACTACCCAACTCTTTTGACAACATGGCAGGGGTTTTTCCCTCGCAAAAAGTTCTCAATTAAAATTCTCTTGAACAACCCCCAGTTCTGAATGGAGTTGACAAGAAGGCTATGGTACCATACAACTGTTCTTCCATCCAAGGCACATGGAAACAGTCACAAAATTGTCATAATGTACCTCGAGTGTCTGAAGATGTAGGTAGAACGTGTTTAGATGATCTTCCACCTTCACTTTTCTGTCAAGGTCATACTTTGTTAACAACTTCTTGGCGTGTCTTGGCATCTTGTGCAAGACACCTGGGAGTGCCAAGGGGCCCTGTGTCATCCATTCCAAATTTTGACTAGCCATCATCCTCTTCTTCATCCTCCTCCTCTTCTTCTGAATTTGACGGTTCAACCTATGAATCTATTGATTTGCCTCTACCTCCTCCTCCTCCACTACCTTCCCCTTCGCCAAAACATGAGTCCAAGAGTAAGTTGTTATCTTCTTCTCCTTCTAGGAAAACAAGAGGTTCCTCTTCGTTCTCAACAACTTCTTCCAACTCTTCAAGAGTGGCGAGGATTACTTCTTCAACAAATGAGACTACCACTCCTGTGGATGTAGTATTTTTCTTCCTCTGTGAAGAGGGAAGAGTGTGTACTCATGGAATCAATCCAACGGATTTAGAAAACTGACGGGTGATGAGATAGACAGCACGGATGTGATGATAGGAAATGTTTTGTTCGTGTCTGGGAGGTGATGAGTAACCAACTGCAGAGTTGCGCGTGGGAGAGAGGGAGTTCATATTATTGCCTTGACCATATGATAGATAAGTGGGGTTGAGAGGACATTCAACCATAAACTACTGGCGGTCATCCTTCTAGCGCCATAAATGTTGATGGTGCTGGACCCGCCAACATTCAGGGGATCTCCCGGGTATGAAGTCCCACCTAGACCTCACACCGTTTGGTGTAGGAGTCCCATTCGATACAATGGCCTGGTTTCCACTATCTTAGAGATTTTCCTTAGTTCTTGTTATTCAGCACATGTGAGTGTTATGCTTGTAACTTCAAGAAAGCGAGGTGAGTATGCCTGGTGAGTGCATAATGTAACTTTGTGTTTGGGTTATCTTACTGTAATGGAGAGGGTAAAAGTGAGCCTCTAGATGAGAGGTAGTAGTACCGCCTAGGGAGAGACACACGTGAAAACAAGAAGGATTTGTCCAGCATCCAACAGAATAGTCCACAATGGATGTGATAGTCGTTAAAACCAAAGTGCAAGGGAAAATAGTTACACCATCCAATGAAGTAGTCCACATAGGGGTCATGGTCATTATAACCAAGGAAAACAAGAATGGTAAGTCTAATGTCCAGTGGAGTAGTCCACATAGACAAGACAACAACGATAAACAATACAACACATCTTCAACAATGTAAGTACTAAAATAACTGAAGTAGTTCAACTATCTTAGTACATGTTAAGCAACACATGCATTACAAACATTTAAAGAATAGTCTTACAAATGGATACAAAACATGCATGAAAATGTGTTGGCCTGAGACACAATTTTGAATTAAGAAAAAGTTCCAAGACACATCTCTACACCATACACCACTAGTCCCAGTAGCGGGACACTGGAGCCACTCCTCACTCCTCAAAGAAAAAACTACAGACTGTTAAGGCTATGTTGGAGGAGCCAAGGTGAAAATACCTTTTCTCATACAAAGAGGGGGTATATATTGTTAGGATATTTCGACACGTAGGAATAGTTAAGTATAACTTGGTCTAGTATAGAGTTAGGTAAAGTGTGTTTCTTTACTATGTACAATTGTAACTTACAATCCGACGGTCACGATATTTAGTGATCCGACGGTTCATTCTCTCCTCGATATTACCGACACTTGATACGTGGCTTGACACCCGATTGGTCCATGAATTCTATTTAAAGCGCATGGAGGGTCATTGTAGGTTCACCGTGCATGAGAGAATCTTATGTAAATTTTCATTCTTTTATTAATAAATTGCCTGTAGTAGCCACGTTGGCACAGGCCGTGGATTGTTTTCCCTCTCTGAGGGTTTTAACCACGTCAAAATACTGGTGTATTGATCTGTGATTTGTTTGTGAGCGGTGTCCTTTTGGTTTTCTGTCTGAGGAACTTACCCTGTAAATTCCTACATGGCATCAGAGCTATTTGAGGGTCGTTTCCGTTGTTGATCCAAATCTGAAGCCGGTAGAACTGCATGCGTCTGCCATCTCCTAGATCTGCTATTTCTGACTGCTTTCGGACCGAGAGGACTGCTCTGTTGTGTTGGGAGCATCTGTTCCAGTGAGAAACCCCTTTCGTTTCACGCGAAAAGGTTTCCGGTAACCCTAGCTGCGTCATTTTTTAGATCTAGAGGTATACAATATTTATTTGCAGTTTACTGTTATTTTATCTCTGTTTATTTCGTTTTCGGTTTATTTAGCTATTTTTTTTTACCGGATCTATACCTTTCATTTCTGTGTATGCTCTTTGCCCTGCGACTCT